>NQII01004025.1:211258-316529 GCA_002778355.1 Clitarchus hookeri
TTAGAACATAACACAACGCGGCATTTGAAGTCCGTGGTCATTGGCAATACGTATGTTTGTGTACTGATATTTTTTTGTATAATATAATGGTGTGGTAAAGTCTATTCGCGGTTTATTTACACTTTTTGAATCAAACGTTTGGAAATTCACCCCATTTATAACGTGTTCGGTTGTTTTCTAAATATGGCTTGTATCATTAAGGTTTTATACTTGTATTATCATAAAAGGGTCTTATTTTTAGTAGAATTGGACTTTTACCGGCGTGTTATGTAAAAATTAAATTTGTTGATTTAATAATAATACGAATAAACAAGAGAGAAAATATGTGAGTTAGTAATACATGGTAAGAAATAGTTTTTATGAAAAATGTTATTACGCTTATTTCGCACAAATACGGTGCGCTGTCCCATTGGTGTAATTTTATAGACATGGTTTTTAGCTTTGTTTGCATGAGGCGGAGGAATATACTGGAAGTAGAACTGTAGCAGGGCTTCAGAAATTTTAGAAGTAACAACGAATGTGCTACAGGTGATGTTACCGAGCTATTTCCAGAGCCACGATTGCCAGGCAGGGAATTTATTATTTCTCTGATCTCGGGGTTTATTCAAAAATTCTCATGTAATACGGGATAGGTGTAACTTCATTTAGAACAAGAAGTTAGTGACATAAGTAATGAGCCTACATTCCTCAACATGGGAACAATACATTTTTAAATAATTTCTTAAAAGCTTAGTTGGTAGGTAGGACTTATCGTCTCGTTGAAAGCAATACGATGAGAGATGAAACCAGAAACATATGCATCCGAAATGAGATAATGTAAAAAACAACACGTACATTAGCTGGGACTCGAACTTAGAAAACCTCGTACCATAAGCTATCGTGCAATCTACTGCATTTCGGGAGTCGGTTTTGGAGCATGAACGTAGTATTTAATCAGTATAATATTTCAACTGATAGGGTTTAGTAGTTTAAAATATTTACAGGGTCTCAATTTATAAAATAAGTGACCGATATACCTAAAACTTTTAAGAGGTATACCACTGAGCTAGTTGTGTTAATAATATGGTGAAATCGGTTTATAAGTCCCTGAGATATGGCATAAAAAACTCAATTTTCATATTTAATGTTATCGTAACAAAGTGACAAAAAAGGCTCTGTATACGATGCTTATAATATATAGCGTTTACATACAAATTTCGTTGAATAAGGTTCAGTTATTGAACACATGTGGCAGACTTATATGAAATTATTTAAGAATCCGACATTTGCGATATCGTTGTCTGCACCACCTTAGACATGTGAGTTTACAAGGCTGTCAGTAGAATTTATTGTATTCACAATTTAGTGGAGATTTCCAGGAATAAAGGAAAATTTTAGATTTTTCAAGTGGCAATATTCTGCAAATTGGTTGATTGGTACTCGAGATATGGCTTAAAACATTCACATTTTTCATTTGACGATGTTCATCAATTGAGGAAAAAAGTTGATATATTTGCACATTCGATGGTTGTTTTCCGCCAGTGTACAAAGTGCAAAAAAACGATTACATAGTTTCTTAGATAAAGCGTACTATGCCAAAATGATTTTAGAGCCACCATTCTGAGAATAAGTGTCTGACATACAAAAATACATATATGCAGTTATATGGCCTAATAAAATACACCTTTGCCNCCATTCTGAGAATAAGTGTCTGACATACAAAAATACATATATGCAGTTATATGGCCTAATAAAATACACCTTTGCCATATTTGGTACGAATGGGATGATTATTTCCGAGATATAACTTAAAAACTAAATTTTTAGTGTGGGGACAAAAAAAATTGCAGAGAAGTGATGCTCAGTAAAGGCAAATTAGATGTTTGTTATTCATACTGCCAGAATATAAAGTAAATTTTTAATTTCTTTGGTAAATAAAAGATACTGAGCTTAAATATATATAATGCCACATTTTTTAATATAGGTCCTTGCAATACTTGAAACATAGCAGTTTACACCACTTGCTCCAGAGCAAATAATTTGCCAGATTTGGTAGGAATTGGTCAATAGTTTCCCAAGATGTGGCATAAAAACTTTATATATTTGCATGTTACTATCTTGCANATTTGGTAGGAATTGGTCAATAGTTTCCCAAGATGTGGCATAAAAACTTTATATATTGGCATGTTACTATCTTGCAAAATTACGGGCAGAGTGATTTGTATAAATACAGTTCATAGTTGTAATATTTAATGCCAGCATACAAAGATATGTTGAAATTGTTGACATGGTCTGAAAATNTAAATACAGTTCATAGTTGTAATATTTAATGCCAGCATACAAAGATATGTTGAAATTGTTGACATGGTCTGAAAATACAGCGTTCTCAGCTAAAATGGTTATACGTCCCTCATTTTAAAAATAATTTCCTGATGTACTAAAAACCTACCTCTTTTACATTATCTGCCGCAATACTACTTATTTTTCAAATTTGATAGAAATCGGTCAATCGTTTTCCTAAAATATGACATAAANTCAAATTTGATAGAAATCGTTCAATCGTTTTCCTAAAATATGACATAAAAACTTTATTTATTCGTGCGGCGCTAGCTTACCAAACGGCGGACAAACATTGCATTGTGTAGATATGGTTCATAGTTGTAATATCTACAGCCAACATACAAAAATAATTTGGAATTAAATACATGATTGCGACGATATTCTATTCTATGCTTATATGTTTATAAAGGCGGTCATTTTCAAAATAATGTTTGACATTTATAAAATATGTAATTTGGCATAATCTGCCGTAGTACTACATAATTGCCAAATTTAGTAGGAATCGGTTCATTGTTTACCAATATATGGCATAAAAATATATTTGTTCATCTGGAGTTATCTTACAAAATTGCTGATAGAAGTGACCATGTGTTGGCGTATATCATAAAGGTATTTGATTCATTCGGCATAGTAGATTTGGTCAAAATTGGTTAAATGGTATAGTAGATATACCAAATAAACATAAAATATTTGATGGCTGCCTTTTTGAAAATAAGAAACTAATAGAGTTTATTTATTAAAGTTTATCTGACCTGTCATAGTGTTAAATNTTTATACTTGTATTATCATAAAAGGGTCTTATTTTTAGTAGAATTGGACTTTTACCGGCGTGTTATGTAAAAATTAAATTTGTTGATTTAATAATAATACGAATAAACAAGTGAGAAAATATGTGAGTTAGTAATACATGGTAAGAAATAGTTTTTATGAAAAATGTTATTACGCTTAGTGCGCACAAATACGGTGCGCTGTCCCATTGGTGTAATTTTATAGACATGGTTTTTAGCTTTGTTTGCATGAGGCGGAGNCGCACAAATACGGTGCGCTGTCCCATTGGTGTAATTTTATAGACATGGTTTTTAGCTTTGTTTGCATGAGGCGGAGGAATATACTGGAAGTAGAACTGTAGCAGGGCTTCAGAAATTTTAGAAGTAACAATNCTTTGTTTGCATGAGGCGGAGGAATATACTGGAAGTAGAACTGTAGCAGGGCTTCAGAAATTTTAGAAGTAACAATGAATGTGCTACAGGTGATGTTACCGAACTATTTCCAGAGCCACGATTGCCAGGCAGGGAATTTATTATTGCTCTGATCTCGGGGTTTATTCAAAAATTCTCATGTAATACGGGATAGGTGTAACTTCATTTAGAACAAGAAGTTAGTGACATAAGTAATGAGCCTACATTCCTCAACATGGGAAAAATACATTTTTAAATAATTTCTTAAAAGCTTAGTTGGTAGGTAGGACTTATCGTCTCGTTGAAAGCAATACGATGANATAATTTCTTAAAAGCTTAGTTGGTAGGTAGGACTTATCGTCTCGTTGAAAGCAATACGATGAGAGATGAAACCAAAAACATATGCATACGAAATGAGATAATGTAAAAAACAACACGTACATTAGCTGGGACTCGAACTTAGAAAACCTCGTACCATAAGCTATCGTGCAATCTACTGCATTTCGGGAGTCGGTTTTGGAGCATGAACGTAGTATTTAATCAGTATAATATTTCAACTGATAGGGTTTAGTAGTTTAAAATATTTACAGGGTCTCAATTTATAAAATAAGTGACCGATATACCTAAAACTTTTAAGAGGTATACCACTGAGCTAGTTGTGTTAATAATATGGTGAAATCGGTTTATAAGTCCCTGAGATATGGCATAAAAAACTCAATTTTCATATTTAATGTTATCGTAACAAAGTGACAAAAAAGCCTCTGTATACGATGCTTATAATATATAGCGTTTACATACAAATTTCGTTGAATTAGGTTCAGTTATTGAACATATGTGGCAGACTTATATGAAATTATTTAAGAATCCGACATTTGCGAAATCGTTGTCTGCACCACCTTAGACATGCGAGTTTACAAGGCTGTCAGTAGAATTTATTGTATTCACAATTTAGTGGAAATTTCCAGGAATAAAGGAAAATTTTAGATTTTTCAAGTGGCAATATTCTGCAAATTGGTTGATTGGTACTCGAGATATGGCTTAAAACATTCACATTTTTCATTTGACGATGTTCATCAATTGAGGAAAAAAGTTGATATATTTGCACATTCGATGGTTGTTTTCCTCCAGTGTACAAAGTGCAAGAAAACGATTACATAGTTTCTTAGATAAAGAGTACTATGCCAAAATGATTTTAGAGCCGCCATTCTGAGAATAAGTGTCTGACATACAAAAATACATATATGCAGTTATATGGCCTAATAAAATACACCTTTGCCATATTTGGTACGAATGGGATGATTATTTCCGAGATATAACTTAAAAACTAAATTTTTAGTGTGGGGACAAAAAAAATTGCAGAGAAGTGATGCTCAGTAAAGGCAAATTAGATGTTTGTTATTCATACTGCTAGAATATAAAGTAAATTATTAATTTCTTTGGTAAATAAAAGATACTGAGCTAAATATATATAATGCCACATTTTTTAATATAGGTCCTTGGAATACTTGAAACATAGCAGTTTACACCACTTGCTCCAGAGCAAATAATTTGCCACATTTGGTAGGAATTGGTCAATAGTTTCCCAAGATGTGGCATAAAAACTTTATATATTGGCATGTTACTATCTTGCAAAATTACGGGCAGAGTGATTTGTATAAATACAGTTCATAGTTGTAATATTTAATGCCAGCATACAAAGATATGTTGAAATTGTTGACATGGTCTGAAAAATACAGCGTTCTCAGCTAAAATGGTTATACGTCCGTCATTTTAAAAATAATTTCCTGATGTACTAAAAACCTACCTCTTTTACATTATCTGCCGCAATACTACTTATTTTTCAAATTTGATAGAAATCGTTCAATCGTTTTCCTAAAATATGACATAAAAACTTTATTTATTCGTGCGGCGCTAGCTTACCAAACGGCGGACAAACATTGCATTGTGTAGATATGGTTCATAGTTGTAATATCTACAGCCAACATACAAAAATAATTTGGAATTAAATACATGATTGCGACGATATTCTATTCTATGCTTATATGTTTATAAAGGCGGTCATTTTCAAAATAATGTTTGACATTTATAAAATATGTAATTTGGCATAATCTGCCGTAGTACTACATAATTGCCAAATTTAGTAGGAATCGGTTCATTGTTTACCAATATATGGCATAAAAATATATTTGTTCATCTGGAGTTATCTTACAAAATTGCTGATAGAAGTGACCATGTGTTGGCGTGTATCATAAAGGTATTTGATTCATTCGGCATAGTAGATTTGGTCAAAATTTGTTAAATGGTATAGTAGATATACCAAATAAACATAAAATATTTGATGGCTGCCTTTTTGAAAATAAGAAACTAATAGAGTTTATTTATTAAAGTTTATCTGACCTGTCATAGTGTTAAATACGTACCAAGTTAGGTGAGAATTGCGTTGAAAATATTATAAATAAAATGTAAAATCTAGGTTTTTCATTTGGTGCTATCTTCCAAAATGGCAGACTAACAGCAATATACATTTCAAAATTCAATAATAGCGTGATGCTCTGCCAACATACATAATTTGGTTTAAATTGGTAAAATGTTTCCCGATATAAGATATATAATGCTAAATATTAAAATTACTGGAATTTGGAAAGTAAGTGCCCAGCGTGGTCGTAAACTATAAAAGGTAGGTGTCACTACTTAGTTTTTTATGTGTTTCAAATTTGGGGAAATCCGGTTGACGCCTTCAAAAATTTAAAGGTGTTGGATGGAACACATGCACAGACATACACATATACACATTACACAGACGCACAGACACACTTACAGGAACGTAATCTTATAAGCCTTTCTTTCCTTCGAGAAGTATGCTAAAAAACACAGACATACATTTGTAGTCTTTTATATTAAAGCACCTTGTAATAATTTTTTCCATTAATTTTTTTGCGACGAGGTTACCATCTTATTGATGGATAGTTTGCTCATTTATAAGGAGAGATGTACTTTACGTGATGTTAAATATTTTTATATAATTTAAAAATACAAACAGAAAAGGTGTTATTAATATACCATAACTATGCAATGAGAGCAAAATAAAACTATATATATGTATATAGGTATTCGCGCTTTTACAAATGATAGGCAATAAAATTATGGTTAAAGTGTTTTTGACAGCTTAAAATTTTACTTGATTTATAAGAAAATTTGTAACTGTGTACATAATAACAAATTCACTCAAAAGAGAAAAAGAGAAATTCTGACAACTATCTGGTAAGTGCGTCGAGACGGCGTTCCCAGTAAATTCTTCTGTATTTATTTTCTTCAAAGTCGCTTAGTTTATACGTCTAAATAATTTGTTATCTAGCTGCACTCGCCTAGTCCACGAATAACACTTGTAGTCTAAAAGGATGTATTTACAATTTTCAGCGGTAAGCGTAATTTTCTTTTACCGTGTTAGTCGGCTCCCTCGGTTTAAATAATCCCTATTGTGTAAAACGAATGGGTATTATTAAATGATTTCATATAGGAAAATTTAACATACGATGTATCGTTACAGAGTTAAAGGTCAATTTATGTTATTATCCATTTTAATGTGGTGTCACGAGCTGAATTATTACAATGCTAAGAATGGTTTTTATTGATGCCTCGGCTTTGAGTTTCGCCTCAGCTTTCAATGAGTATGGTCGCACGTGCCAAGTACGGACTAACAAACTGTCAAAATTTGCTTGTATCCGAGCATTCGGTTGAACTTAGATCCCTCAACGAAGGGAAATGGTATAATATGGAATGAAGTGAGTAAAGGTAAATATAATAATATTTGAATAATGTTCAAGTGGGTGTGGAACACTGAGTTACGAAATTTGTGCTGAAGAAAGTGGGGACCTAACTCAGTTTCAAAGTAAAACAACATACGTGTACGGGACGTGTCATCCAAAGCCTACAAAAGAAAAGTTTTACATTTGAGATAACATTTCTAATGGTGCGTGTACACGGGCAAGTCTTCTATTGCAAGTCGACTATAATCGCCGCTGCGAGGCTTCTTGCTCGTGTATGTACCCCGGCAAGTTGACTATCGTAAGTGCACGTGGACTTGGTGACCAGCAGCAGCAAGCTAGTGAACTTGCACGTTCACATGCTCGTGACTGTCTCTCAGGAAGTACTTGCAGCTGTACGAGATAAGTTCGTGTAGCACTTCACTTGTTGAAGGAAGTTGATTGCCGTAGCACAGCATGGTTAGCGAAAATCGTGAGTGGTTACGTGAAGATACTTTAAAACTTATTCAATTATTTGAGAAAAGGAGTCACCTTGCTTGTGCGACAGCCGGATCGACGAATATCGTAATCGTGAGAATTAGGCGGAAAGATTGGAAGTAATTTGAAAAATATTCGGCACTGCAGGTGCTAAAGTACAAATAAAGTTCCATTATTTGAGAAAACCGGTATGTGAATTTAAATAATTTTGTATTTATGAAGAGCTTTTGGCCATACGGGTCTACCATTTAGGTTTAATTAAGAAATGCAATACTAAAAATCGCAAAAAACGGGTCTTTAACTAATATGACTAATGAATGTGATACTAAAATGTTAACAAAATCAAATAACAATGAGTGCAGTAATTCAATTCACAATATAACTACATTCAAGGATTATTGCATTGACGTTACAGGACAATCTAGAACTGCAGAAAGGGAAGAAAAGGAAGAGTGGATGAACATTAGAAGAAAACTACACATCAAAATAGTTTTTTTTCAACGCAATGCAATATTTTATCTCCTTTATGGCTGCAAGAGAGACGGTTTCTAACTTGGTGAGTTAAATGTTCATGCCCATTTATTAAAGAAACCACTAGTTGGCAATATACTAATATTGCCAGGTAATTTCACACATTGGTTTTATAAAGAAGTATTTTTTAGTTCTTCTCTTACATCCTTCTATGAAGTTCTAATGCATTGACGTGCTGCTCCTTGCAACGGAAAAAATGTATTTGTTGGGAAACCTTCCTAATGCCAGTCAGCTAGCTGTGTGTTGCGCACGTCATCTCTACTTGTGTCGGCAGATCCACGGCAGAGGTATGATGAGCGAGAAGGATATGAAAGTAAGAAGTTTTGAAGCACGCATATGGCGAGAACAACATAATAAGCAGTGGACGGAGATATGTTCGTGGGCTTCCGTAATACCCTGAATTTATTGCACATTAATCCAAATGTATTTTCAGCAATGCGTTGTGCACGTGATAACCTATAATTAATTATGCGTTTTGGAGCGGGTTAGTCCTGTAGGGATATGGCTTCATAATATAGGGTCGCATGGCAAATGCATCATCTGCAGCGAAATACAAGGGCACAGGAAGTATTGTGCCCAGTAGAGAGGTAGGAGGTGGCAAGTTCACAGAGGTAGCTTCTACATTATGCAAAGAACAATTAGCGAACACTCCGCAATCTGACGTCCTCCCATTGCAGCCTACATTGACATGCATAAACCTGTACTCAGCATCCACGACTGCCTGAAGAAAAATACTCTGCGATCCCTTATAGTTGTAGTGATAACTTCCACTATCGTTAGGCGCCTGTATTACTACATGCTTTCCAACTATTGCTCCTAAACAATGGGGAAGTTCCAGCGTTCTTCAAATTTCATTGCATGTTCCAACCATTCTTCTCTTGTTGAAACGAACTGTTAGACAAATATTAGACACGTATCTACATGTTAACAACATTAGCCAATTAAGTTTTGTTCTGTCTCACACACACATAATAGTAGGCCAAATAAATTATTTACAAAATACATATTGACTGCTTAAAAAATTTTAATGAAACAAACCTTAGGCTTATACAAAGAGGTGTATGTGACTGCGAACGTTGTAAACACTATTATAAAATAAACAGGGCTGCACATCTTTCATAACAATGAAACTGTTTCTTGTCTGTTGATTAAGTAGTGTAGTAATTACTATGCATATATTTAGCAAGAATCGTTTGCGCGTAGTTATCAGGCAAAAGCTGTCAATGTATTGAGATTATATTATGGAATTGATATGTCAAAATCCACTAATACTAGTTTTTTTATGTAGGGATATGTGACATGCGGCCTCCATAATTGTATCATCCACTACTACACGACAAACATCTACAATAATATCCTCTATGTTGTAGAAAACATCATTCACACATTAGTAAAAATACCATAGGAAATATTAAATAATTAAACACCATAATTCGTTACATTCAGCATATGTGTTTGTGATACCCGTATCAACAAATTTCCATAGACAACACTGGCTTTTATTTATACGCTTTCTTTCCAGATTGCGAGCGATGTTCCAGTTTGTGAAGAGGACTAAAACAAAACAAAGAAAAAAGTAGTTGCAACTCTACAGCACCACGTACGGGTAAAATAAAACAGCAAAATGCACCTTCCTCTGCTGATGATGTCATATTGCAAAATACAGTAGGAATAATGAACAAGCTGCTTGCTTGAGGAGTATGACACATTTCGAGAATATATATCTGTGGAAATTCGCGGTTTAAGTTCGGCATTGCATGTATTTCATTCGGAAAGCTATAATTGATGCCACAAACGAAGAATACGAGCACATTAAAAGGTCCAGTGCATGTAGAGTTTTGCCATAAACAACTCCATCTCACTCTGTTTCATTCAGTTATACACAGTCACAACAAACAACCACATCTCCAGCCGTGGTTTCTCATTCTATAAACAGTCACGAATATCACGAAGTACAGGAAAGTTCATATTATATGAATTATGGTTTTCTAGATGACCTCGAAATATGAATATAATTACGTGCTGGCTTTCTAAAATCTTTTTAAAGAAGTACATTTAGACATTATCAATAAAGTTTATATTAAGGGAAGAGCGTTCTTTCTTACTTTAGATAATCTTCTCTCAGGCAGTTGAAAAAAGCCTTCGTCACTTCTTTAACTATTCTTCCAGTAGTATATGGAGGAATACAAAATACCTACTGCAGGCTGTTGTACGCATCAAATGTTTCACAATGGTTTGGTAGTACATAACTAAAACAGGGTACAATAAATTGAATGAGTTACAAGTAATTTTCATATCCACGTACCTGATGCTAAAAATCGATGAGTGATCAAGACATGTTCGTGAACAGACATCGCCTTCCTGATTGATGTATCCTTCTTGGCTATAGTTGGACCAATTCTAACAATGAGAACCTGCACTTTTACTGCAGACATCCTCGTAAATTTCCTGTACTCTCTGTTATGCACTTTGAATCTGCATCTGTTTGAATAGATTAGTGTATGAACATAAACTCCCACGCCTATTTATCCACTCCCTAACCCAACATGTCCTCTGTTTCCTTCTTCTTCTTCCTCTTCTTCTTCAGACACAATTAAACCGCGACAGCGGCAGCGAGTTTCACTTTCTGCTTCCGAGTCATTACTGGACATGTGTGAGTCTTGACACAACTTTTATCATTCCCGCTGCAGTGGACATGCCCAGGCAAGATCATTCTCGGCAAGTTCTTGACGAAACTCGCCAGCTGACAACTTTCGTTACCAATCTGTCAATATGGACGTACCACAGCAAGTCACTTGGACAACTTGTTGGCCAAGAATAATTTCCCGTGTACATGCACCTTAAGATTTTTAACTTTGCACATTTTCAGAGGTTATATTTACCATTAATAACAGATATAATAATAACTTATTATTACAGAATATTTACTTATGTTGCCAATTTATTTCATATAATTTCCAAATTCAGCTTAATTATGCGAGTTATAAAAATGCAGTATCATCTTTGGTTATTTTAATAGTTTATTGACATATAAATCATATGTACGTTTATTTTCAATGTTTGTAGACAATACTCAGTATCAAAGTTTTGTTTGTTATTATTTATTTATTCCCTAGAAGGTAGGAATTATTAAAATTTTATTAAACAATTGCCCGAAATAAAATATACTAGTTGCATCTGGTTTCGCCATTGCTGATTGGCGGAGGGATATGGTTTGATCAGACAACATCCAATTGTAGGACAGGTGACAACATAAGTAAGGTAGAAGCAAAATCGAACATAAATTTTTTAGCTGAAGGAATACAATAACTGTCTGGAATGGACGTGCTTATATTAAACAGAAGAAAAAAAAAATATAATAATTGAGAATTTTCTTATAACACTACAGTCGCTTCAAGATAGTGTAAAGTTAACTAATTGATTATTTAAAACCAATTTTATTTACGTATTTTGTGTGAAAATATAAAAGGAATATTTTTTTTTAACTGTGATAGAATATTAACAGAAAGAACAATTTACGGAAAGAATTTTGACTTACTAATTTCTACTTACATGTTATCACTGAAATAATGTCTGCATATCAGATTCAACTGAAATTTTACAAGATCTGCGAGTGAATACATAATTCATCATTAACCACGGAAATGGCTGAAAATTCCAACACCCACATATATTGGTAAAGACAGTCAGAAACTTGAAACACGACCGCAAGAGATTTAACTGCTCCTGATGTCACTTATCGCTAATTTTGGAAACATGGTGTTGCAAGTGACAGATTAAGAACGTGAAGTAACTGAACTGAGAAGAGAAAATATAGTGTTTACGACTTTGATAGATGCAGCAGAAAATAAGTAGCCGACATAAGCGCAGCCTTTAGGGCACCACCGTGCAAGGAACGAAATCAACAAGCAGATTACTTAAACCATCAAAGTACTTTCGGTGAGGTATTAAATATTTTCAGTTTAAACATAGCCGGGAAAAGTAGAGAGATTGCGGTGCCAGAAAATGGACGAAGTGCAGGCGATGCTGGACACAGGACGCAGCGTCAGCAGAGTTACCAGTGCACTTGTGAGCAGACAAAAACACGCATCAATACTGACTAAGGCGACTACCACGCAGTGCAGGCGATGCTGGACACAGGACGCAGCGTCAGCAGAGTTACCAGTGCACTTGTGAGCAGACAAAAACACGCATCAATACTGACTAAGGCGACTACCACGCAGTGCAGGCGATGCTGGACACAGGACGCAGCGTCAGCAGAGTTACCAGTGCACTTGTGAGCAGACAAAACACGCATCAATACTGACAAAGGCGACTACCACGCAGATCAGGCGATGCTGGACACAGGACGCAGCGTCAGCAGAGTTACCAGTGCACTTGTGAGCAGACAAAAACACGCATCAATACTGACTAAGGCGACTACCACGCAGTGAGGCGATGCTGGACACAGGACACAGCGTCAGCAGAGTTACCAGTGCACTTGTGAGCAGACAAAAACACGCATCAATACTGACTAAGGCGACTACCACGCAGTGCAGGCGATGCTGGACACAGGACGCAGCGTCAGCAGAGTTACCAGTGCACTTGTGAGCAGACAAAAACACGCATCAATACTGACTAAGGCGACTACCACGCAGTGCAGGCGATGCTGGACACAGGACGCAGCGTCAGCAGAGTTACCAGTGCACTTGTGAGCAGACAAAAACACGCATCAATACTGACTAAGGCGACTACCACGCAGTGCAGGCGATGCTGGACACAGGACGCAGCGTCAGCAGAGTTACCAGTGCACTTGTGAGCAGACAAAAACACGCATCAATACTGACTAAGGCGACTACCACGCAGTGCAGGCGATGCTGGACACAGGACGCAGCGTCAGCAGAGTTACCAGTGCACTTGTGAGCAGACAAAAACACGCATCAATACTGACTAAGGCGACTACCACGCAGTGCAGGCGATGCTGGACACAGGACGCAGCGTCAGCAGAGTTACCAGTGCACTTGTGAGCAGACAAAAACACGCATCAATACTGACTAAGGCGACTACCACGCAGTGCAGGCGATGCTGGACACAGGACGCAGCGTCAGCAGAGTTACCAGTGCACTTGTGAGCAGACAAAAACACGCATCAATACTGACTAAGGCGACTACCACGCAGTGCAGGCGATGCTGGACACAGGACGCAGCGTCAGCAGAGTTACCAGTGCACTTGTGAGCAGACAAAAACACGCATCAATACTGACTAAGGCGACTACCACGCAGTGCAGGCGATGCTGGACACAGGACGCAGCGTCAGCAGAGTTACCAGTGCACTTGTGAGCAGACAAAAACACGCATCAATACTGACTAAGGCGACTACCACGCAGTGCAGGCGATGCTGGACACAGGACGCAGCGTCAGCAGAGTTACCAGTGCACTTGTGAGCAGACAAAAACACGCATCAATACTGACTAAGGCGACTACCACGCAGTGCAGGCGATGCTGGACACAGGACGCAGCGTCAGCAGAGTTACCAGTGCACTTGTGAGCAGACAAAAACACGCATCAATACTGACTAAGGCGACTACCACGCAGTGCAGGCGATGCTGGACACAGGACGCAGCGTCAGCAGAGTTACCAGTGCACTTGTGAGCAGACAAAAACACGCATCAATACTGACTAAGGCGACTACCACGCAGTGCAGGCGATGCTGGACACAGGACGCAGCGTCAGCAGAGTTACCAGTGCACTTGTGAGCAGACAAAAACACGCATCAATACTGACTAAGGCGACTACCACGCAGTGCAGGCGATGCTGGACACAGGACGCAGCGTCAGCAGAGTTACCAGTGCACTTGTGAGCAGACAAAAACACGCATCAATACTGACTAAGGCGACTACCACGCAGTGCAGGCGATGCTGGACACAGGACGCAGCGTCAGCAGAGTTACCAGTGCACTTGTGAGCAGACAAAAACACGCATCAATACTGACTAAGGCGACTACCACGCAGTGCAGGCGATGCTGGACACAGGACGCAGCGTCAGCAGAGTTACCAGTGCACTTGTGAGCAGACAAAAACACGCATCAATACTGACTAAGGCGACTACCACGCAGTGCAGGCGATGCTGGACACAGGACGCAGCGTCAGCAGAGTTACCAGTGCACTTGTGAGCAGACAAAAACACGCATCAATACTGACTAAGGCGACTACCACGCAGTGCAGGCGATGCTGGACACAGGACGCAGCGTCAGCAGAGTTACCAGTGCACTTGTGAGCAGACAAAAACACGCATCAATACTGACTAAGGCGACTACCACGCAGTGCAGGCGATGCTGGACACAGGACGCAGCGTCAGCAGAGTTACCAGTGCACTTGTGAGCAGACAAAAACACGCATCAATACTGACTAAGGCGACTACCACGCAGTGCAGGCGATGCTGGACACAGGACGCAGCGTCAGCAGAGTTACCAGTGCACTTGTGAGCAGACAAAAACACGCATCAATACTGACTAAGGCGACTACCACGCAGTGCAGGCGATGCTGGACACAGGACGCAGCGTCAGCAGAGTTACCAGTGCACTTGTGAGCAGACAAAAACACGCATCAATACTGACTAAGGCGACTACCACGCAGTGCAGGCGATGCTGGACACAGGACGCAGCGTCAGCAGAGTTACCAGTGCACTTGTGAGCAGACAAAAACACGCATCAATACTGACTAAGGCGACTACCACACAGTGCAGGCGATGCTGGACACAGGACGCAGCATCAGCAGAGTTACCAGTGCACTTGTGAGCAGACAAAAACACGCATCAATACTGACTAAGGCGACTACCACGCAGTGCAAGCGATGCTGGACACAGGACGCATCGTCAGCAGAGTTACCAGTGCACTTGTGAGCAGACAAAAACACGCATCAATACTGACTAAGGCGACTACCACGCAGTGCAGGCGATGCTGGACACAGGACGCAGCGTCAGCAGAGTTACCAGTGCACTTGTGAGCAGACAAAAACACGCATCAATACTGACTAAGGCGACTACCACGCAGTGCAGCTGCTGCGGAAAATAACCGACATGTCTGTTCATCTGCGAAAAAGAAAAATAAACGCCTCGCAGATAGGAATCTCAAATTTTTCAACTTTGTATACATTCACTAAAATGATCACCCAAAAAACCGAGGCCTTCCTTCTATCAAGATTTTTATGTGTCCTCTGTTAAATTTTCAAATATTTAGCCACGGCCAAAATCACCTTGAGTAACAAACAATTCAACTATAAGTCTGAATAGAAATTTGGATCCTCAACAAGTCAAATGGACGCCAGGAGGCGCGTCTACACTTAGCTAATGCATGATCACTGAATAAGTAGGATATCTTTATTATCAAAATAGCAGAGGACTCAGAACGAAATATATTGCATTTTGTGATAATATTTATGTAATAACTATCAAATAGTATGTTTTCTAGAAACTAAGATGAATCATAGCAGCATAAACTGTCATTAATTTCCGGGGCACAACCAAATTTTTATAACTGATCATGAATCAATTTTAATGAAAAAAAAACGAGTCGGAGATTTTTCCAGTGCCGTAAATTATACAATTTTTCTGATTACATCACATAAAGCTGAATATGATGACTTTGACATTGAGCTTAATGTATAAAATTACAAAACATTTTCGTTCCAAAATAATAATTTGTAATATAATTTTTTTTACTTCGGCTACGTATTCCGGGCTATGTGTATTATTTCAGGTCCTTATAAAC
Source organism: Clitarchus hookeri (assembly GCA_002778355.1). NCBI lineage: Eukaryota > Metazoa > Arthropoda > Insecta > Phasmatodea > Phasmatidae > Clitarchus > Clitarchus hookeri. The sequence goes on from NQII01004025.1 coordinate 227,274, forward strand.
TGAGTGACGTATTTATCAACTTTATATATTTTTATCCGATATTTCAGTGAACCGAGTGTCGACAGGGACCTAGTATATACTAAATAAATAATTCCTCATTATGTCGAAATAAAGTGCCAGGCATTACTTAATTTTGCAAGTAACTGTAATTCAAAGTAATTTATTTTTACAATCCCAAGTAATATTTTGTTGGATTAAGGATTTCAAAATTCAGAAACATTACAAGTTCATAGAGCAAGAGACATTTTATCACTGATGATACCCCTTATCAAGTTTTGCATATTTGTTTCGAGCTTGATGGTGCAGGTTCAAGCCAGCTGACGGTGTTTTTCCTTTCATAAAGTACAGTAAAGGTGAATATTTAAAATTATTCTTATCCCAACAATGAGAAGAATTTTATATTTTCTCTGACATAACGAAATTGTAGAGTAAACTATTTAACCACTACTCTAACAACCTACGTCGCAGATAGTGCTCCATGTTACACTGTGAAACAAATCATGTGTCCTAAGCGATCTTCGATAAAATGGGTAAAATAAAGGCAAAAATATAGCACTGTCTCAAAACGTATAAAAATCTCACCATGTCTACTATTACGAGATTTATCACATTGCCGGAAACAAGTAAAAGATACATTAAATAAATAAAAATGTAATCCTAAAAATGTTTTAACTCCGTGAAATAAAATTAAAATGTTTAAAAGAACAGATAGTTTTTAAAAGTGTATAATGAGTAAGTGAATTATATTTATATACAGGAAAATGAATATGAATCAGTATATGAAACCGAACATAATCATAGTTATACAGAATGTTCCGCGACGTAAGAAGACCAACTTTGACCAGCATGTTGTAGATATCATTCGCAATAAAAATGTAATATCTACACATAGGCTGTGCAGCCCCGTTTCAGAGTGGCACTGACGAAAATGCACTAAAAACAACACGTGCAATTACGATCTGTATTGGCATCTACTACTCGTATATTGATGGTATAAGCCAAGCTGTTAACAGTGTTCTCCATCTGACGGTAAGCAGGCTGCGATACGTTGCGCCGCATCATGCCGACACGGCATGTGTGCAACTGTGTGTCGTGTTAGGGTTTAATGGGGTTCGTTGTACAAATAGGGCACATTCTACGGCTTTACATAACATCACATGGCTGGCGTGGTCAATTATTAGTGTAGCCCATTACCATTGCCAGCGCGGTCTACTGATCTCTCCCCATTTCACTTCTGAGGCTACCTGACAAGTAGGGTGTACAGCGGACAGAAACCAGACACACAACACCAGTTAATATGAGAGCCACCACTAACTCCGAAATGGATTTGCAGACATGCAGCGGCAGAAAACCATGATCCAACGTGTCGCAGCCTGCTTCTAGGCAAATGGGGCCCAATTCTAACCCCTTGTGAATGACCTCCATCATGGTTAATGTCAATAAATATATTCAGAAATAACACATATGTGTATTGCAGTTCCATCACTGCCACTCTTAAACAGGGCTGCATAGCCTACGTGAGCATATGACAATTTTGTTGTTTATGGTCTCTAGAACACGTTGGCGATGTTTGTCGGTTTCGTTGCGGAATATTACGTATATACTCTCAATAGAGTGATAGTGTATACTCCTTAGACAAACCATCCGATGGAAATACATGATAGCTTAATACTCTGGGCTATAAAGAGGCTCAAATCTCATTGCCAGTTGGTGATGACCGCAGATATCAAATTTCATTATCAAAGGCTGCACACATTTTTTGAAATCCAATTAGAAATAAATTTAAAACAAGCCTTGCAATGGGTCAATTTTCCTTTGCTTGGATAATTGCTAAAATTATCCCTACTTTAAAGATAGATGCTCTGTAAAAATTATTGACAAGTATCACTTTCATGTACTGTTTTCCAAAATTACTTTAAAAGTTAGTTCACAAATATATGTTTTACATAAAAAAAACTGTATTTTATTGTAAATATGTCTTTGTAAAAACAGAACTACCTCAACAAAAATACACATTTAAGTTTTCTGAGTCCACTATAGAGAGATAATTTCCCATAAACAGAAAAATGTCGTTTACTTCGATGTATTTAAAGCCCGTAACTCTGATAATCATAATTAATTGATATATAAATTAAATATAGTGGGCCTTGATCAGAAGTAGGAAATAGCTTCAAAATTACTTTTAAAAGACAACAAATATATTTCAAACCTTTTATTCTGATAACTTTCGTACGCCATCTGGTGTTCCACAAGGAGGTGCCTTATCTGCTCTCCTTTCCATTGCTTTCCTGGATGACTTCACCAAGGAAATTAAATATTAGTCTTCTACTCTTTTCATAGGTGATTTGAAAATACACTTATAATTGAGAACCCCAATAACTGTAAGCTATTACATAATTTCATGGTACCAATAGACCAACGGCATAAACTGCGTGAGCCTGAAGTGTGATATAATTACCACTTCTAAAAATAACGTTATTAATACGTCACAATGAAATTTTAAATACACTAATTTAGAAAACAACTCGCATCACCCTTAATGTGCCATCGCAGGGGCACGTAAGTGGGTACTGGAAGAGGACATGGTAGTACTCTATAGTAAATATCAAATTATTNCATTTAGAAAACAACTCGCATCACCCTGAATGTGCCATCGCAGGGGCACGTAAGTGGGTACTGGAAGAGGACATGGTAGTACTCAATAGTAAATATCAAATTATTTTACTGCACCAAGCATGTAATATAAGAGACTTACACTTGCGGGATGTACTNTTTTACTGCACCAAGCATGTAATATAAGAGACTTACACTTGCGGGATGTACTAAGTAAGGTGTTTCACCAGCTGTAGCACAGATACAGGCGGCGATACAGCCTGTTTTGGAGGCATACAGACGTCGGGTGTTCTCCTGAGGAAGATGCTGCCACAGCTGGCGCAACTGTTGCCGTCCAATCTGGTCCTGAATGTTCTCAATGGGCGATATGTCTAGTGACCTTGCTCGCCAAGGAAACATGTTGACTTTATGAAGGCAGGGAAGAGATAGCTGTATTGCGTGAGGTCATTGTCCTGCTAGAAAAAGGGTTTGTCAAGCCGCACTGAGAAGAGGATCACACATGGTCGCAGAATTTCTTGGACGCATCGCTGTGGCATCAGGGTTCCTTGAATCACGATAAGTGAGGCGTGTGAATGATAGGAGATGGAACCCTACACCATTACACCTCACGTTGGGCAGTGTTTTGTTTTAAAATGAAGCGTGGACCCCGGGGCTGGCCAGGACGTCTCAAGACTTGAAATCGGCGGTCGTCTGTCTCCGGACAAAACGGTGGTCCATTGCTGAACACCACTTGCAGTTAATCCGCGAGCTGTCAGGCTGCCCGTTCCCGGCATAAAGTCACACGTACTCGGCGATGCTCAGGTCGTAATGGTAGATGTCGTTATGGATGCCGCGACGACATATCCTGATCGGCTATCGTATCACTAGCTGCCGTGACATGTCCCTGGATGGTGCGCAGCGACGCCCGTGAAGTTCGTATAGCTTGTCGCATGATGAAACGATCATCCCTACTGGTGATCTGCCGGGGTTGACCCGAGCCCTCTCGACGGGTGTCTGTACCCTCCTGTTCCTACTGCGACCAACACTTAGGCAGAATGGTTCAAGTGGCAAGCAATGCGCCGAAACGTCCAACCTGCCTCTTGGAAACCAACGATGCGGCCTATCTCAAACACAGAAAGATTTATTTTGTGCGCTGGTCAGTTCCGAATCGGATTTGGGTTGAGAGATTTGGGCGGCCCTTAACAACTTTCCCTGCGATATGGTATTTTCTTTCACTGACTGATATTGAAAATCTTTAAAGCGTGCTAGAAAATATTCTTTAATACATATATTGAACTAGTGGAAAAATGGCGAGTCGGGCATAATTGCGTCTGGCGTGCGAGCTCTAAACTCTTCATGCTCTGTCATTCCGGTCGCCCAGTGACCATTTTCCCTCAAAAATTTCCCTTTTTCCCTCACAATTTTCTTTTTTCCCCACAAAATTTTCCTTTACTCCTAAAAAATTTTAAGCCCACCATGTGCAAAAGAGAAGCCCCCCAAAAGCCCAAAATCTCATTTCATCCAATTCGGGAGACTTATTTCAAGGGCAGAGAATTTGTGGCCCTATTGATTTTTGTGGCATAGCATATGCCAAATGGATACACAGGGTTCAGGGTCTGAAGTCAGAGCTGACCGCCCACCAACATGGTTAGGTCAGTCATCTTAGCTACCATATTGGATCCAGGTGACCTTAACCTTTTACCTTGACCACATTACCTTGAATGATCTTAAGCCTAACCATTTCCAAAAAACTATTTAAAATATTTATAAAAATGTGTAAAAAATTTATTTAAAAAACATAAAATTTAAATTTTGAATGTTTGGATTTTGAGGGGACAGAAGACCAGAGCTGACCAGCTACCATGTTATGACGTCACCCGGCCACAATTTTGGATCCAAATGAACTTGATATTAATCCACGACATTGACCTTGTACCCAAAACCTTAAATAAAAAAAATCGCTAAATTCTCCAAAAATTATAAAAGTGTATAAACATTTCCAAACGTTAAAAAAAATTTATTTAAAAAGTTATTAACAATTATTTAAAAATGTTGTTTATTAATTATTTAAAGAACTTAATTTCCGGAGTTTCCCACAGCACCACAGACGACTGACCCACCTCCAATCAATCACTTTGTCTTAACATTCCCCAACCCTATAACATCATTATAGCTCATTCCATCGTATGTATGCAGCCATCTTATTGTTATTCATATGTAATTAGTTTTCATTTTCAACACCTAGCTGCAGCAAGTGAATTAATTACAGATTGAATTTTTTTTCGTTTATTATTTGTTTGCATTGCTGTAGCTTGTCTCTCGCCTATGCTCGACACGCCATCTTAGATTTTTCATGTTTACTTTTTCATCAGCTAAGTGATGTTGGTGTATTAATTATCGTTTTCGCTACCAGATCAACTGTTGTTCTCTCTCGCCTATGTTTGACATGCCATCTTTTGTTTTGTTTGTTATTTGTTTACATAGCTGGAGATTGTCTCTCACCTTCGCTCTCATGAAATTTTTTTTCATATGTCATTTGTTGCATATTTGTAGGTAGCCCATCTCCAATCCTATTTTAAAGCATACATGGTGCAAATGTATTATTTATAGATTTAGCCTCCAGGCGGCACCCATATTTGATTATATTTTCAATAGGTAGCAATAGTGTATTAATTTTCGATTTCGTTACAAGGCGAGCTATAGATTTAGCCACCCGGTAGCAACCCTATTTGTTTATTTTTTAATGTATTGCTGGTGCTGTCTGTGCCTGATATACTGGGTTATAATTTCAATAACTAATTAGTGCTTATTTCTAGATTAAGCAACACGGCGTGCTGCCGAAACAAACATTCTCTTATTCTATATCATGCCATGTTCTTAATTTTGACACCACTATTTAGTTAAATGTGCTCCACCCACCGTCTTACGTTGCATTCATGCCATGCCATTCCACCTAGATTTAATAGCATGCTGATTACTCAGTCACCTTGAACTGCCATATTGGGTTATATCACTTGCACAATCTTTCATTATGCTAAATGATCTTGAACTTTTTACCATCAAAATCAGTTTAGTTTGTTATTTGTGTTTACTAGAAAAATAACTGTGACGTATTTTAGCAACACCGTACATGTAAACTTTTATGTAGGACCTCTGTTCGCCATACATTGCACTGAAGCAGGCTCGACCTTCACCCTCCCCTCCCACCAAGCCACAGATGCCAAAATCTACCATTACAACACCATTTTTCATGTCTGTTGCATCCAACCTGCTTAACATGTATTATGATAACAATATATTCTTANTACCATTACAACACCATTTTTCATGTCTGTTGCATCCAACCTGCTTAACATGTATTATGATAACAATATATTCTTAGTTTCTGTAGAGTTAATTAAAATATTATGCCTTTATTACCATAGCATTGATTGTCTACATCTGTCGATGGACCCACACAACAATTATTGAAGTACCTATGTTCGAATCATTATATTTTGACACATAATTTTATTAATTATTTTATAATGTCCACTTGCAGTACCATTATGCAGTGACAGATCTGGAATCCAAGGCTATCATATTCCTTACATCTGGGACATAGGCAGGAAACAACACCAGCGATAAACAAAACATTTTTTTTTTAAATCATTTATATATACTTCAGACAAAAAACATAAAACACATAATCTATTAATTTTCTATTCATTCATGTAATGTATTTAGAGCAGCATGCTCACTTTTTACAAAGGGAATATAATCTGCTGATATGCAGCTCAAGACAGTCTATGCTAGCGAGCGTCCAACCAGAACCCTTTGCCATATATTCTTTTTCGTCACGATAAAATTTTCCTTTCGAGGCTTCTACAGCCCCTGGAATGCTATCAAAATTGTACAATGCTACTTTCGCAGTCTTGAATGCTTGCCAAATAAAGGCTTCATTCAAATATTGAGGATTTCGTAGGTACACTCCAGCCAAACATGATATTTAATAGGACCTTCTTCGACTTCTTCTGTTAATTTCATGTTTATCCTTTGCTTAATGTGGTCAAGGTATGAAAATTTTTTTTTTGACAAGGTTATTCTCAATTATATCTATAGTATTTTTAAGTACCCTTAAATTATGAATGTTTGAGATATAATCCATTCGATGTGGTCTTACCAACAGCTAATACATTAATACATTTCGTTTCTTAGCTGCAGGCACTTCACCTTTACAATTCTTCATATGCCTCTTCAGCTTATCACCTCGTTTTGACAGACATTTCGTTGCATATCACATGAAGAGGAACCTTCACACAAGAAGTTATTTCATGCTTCCTTGCACTATGGTTGTAGGCACAGTAATAGGAACGAAGCCTTGACGAAGTAATCGATTGCAGCACTACTGCATGGTAACCTATCCGAGGATGTCGATGGCGCTGTCAACGTCATGCCTGAAGACGCCGATGACGGCAATGTTGTAGGTGACCCATCCAAAGAAGTTTATGGCGCTGTCTATATCATGCCTGAAGACGTCGATAGCTGCACTGGTATATGTGACTCGTTCGAAGATGTCGATAATATTCTCGAAGAAGTCGATGGCGACACTGACGTAGGTGACATAACCGACGACGTCAATGATGCTGCGGCGTCTTTCCTGAAGAATTCTATGGCGGCACTGCTGCGAGTGACCCATCCCGAGAAGTAGCTGGAACTGTCAGCATCATGTTCGAAGAAGTAGATGGCAATACTGCTGTAGGTACTGTTGCTGGACCCGCAACATCTGTCACCATAAAATTTTATGATTTCTTTCACAAGCTGAGACGATGTATTTTTGATCTCTGCTGCTGTCAAACTTAGCCTCTCATCTGACCCCCAAACTAATTATAATATACCTCTATGCAAGAACTGTGATGTCATGTTGACAATGAACCAAAAATATTACACGAATGAAACATTGTATGGACATCGACCAGTCAATTACCGAGCTACCATGTGATATCAGATGGTCAATCATGTTTCGGCATTGAAACATCACATGCAGCACTGTACACATCCTGCCAGGCAAATTTTGCCAACTCTTGTTTTGGTACTGTATATTGTCATTCAGATCCCAAACATGCCATTTTATTCGTTTTCTGTTCTACAGCCTTCGTTTTCATAATTTACAGTAAGTCCCAATATTGACTTACCTAAATTTTATTACTACGATATTAACCATCATTATATTTTAACGTAATACTTCGTGTTGATCATCACTCTATGCTACAATATCAATGAGCAGTTAAAAAAAATATGTTGTCACTACAGATTTAACTTATTTTTAATTATGTAAACCCCGCCTTTTCAATAGAATCCCCAATCATTGGGCCCTGAAATCTGTTAATAACGAAATAAGATATTTTGCAACGTTGAAACTAATTGTGAGAGGTGGTATTTATTAGTATTACTACACCGTTTTGCCAGATCTAACTGTTAATTTGTGGCATTTCAGGTAAGGAGATGTTGGAAATATCTGGCGAAAATGCTGACATATGCATTATTATGCATTGGGTTCCTGTGAAACAAAACTTAGCAATAACTCTTTAGAAGTTATAAAGACATGCCCTAGAGCTTTATCAATTTACGTGCGGTACATGGCATTCAAGACAAGCTATAATTGGGTCTTCTATATTCATGACTGAATTACCATCAGTTCTGCAGTTATCTATATTCCCATTTACAACCGTCCTATTGGTCCATACACTAAAAACTTTAATTACTGGCTTGATCTCTGCGACTATAATGCCGAGATGAAAGTGTCCCTATAAATTCTTCTTTCCTATGTAAAATAAAGTACAATCCATCCTGTTCATTTCAGCAATTTACACTTTGAGTGCTGCTGACGTAATATTTCTTAGCATAGAACGTTATGTAAATTGCAGGCGATGTAATATTTCCTCGCCCGTGCATGTAAAGAATGCCAATGTAGATATATCACGTGACACTCCATTCAACTCAGTTATATTCAGATGACGTAATATAACGTCGGCAACACTCGGAGTGTTGACAAATTTACGTCTTCGCCCGGACGTGAATCAGCGGGTGAAGGGCGTCTCATACTCGGAAAATATTCCTCTGAACTGCCATCGCTTTTGCTATGCAAATCTGACCAACAAAGTTAGTTCGGAGAGGGTTTAGGTAAAATATTATGAAATATTGAAAAGTGGAATCGAAGCAAAACATCATGGAACGTTGGTTACGTCTGGTAGTACTGAATCATCCACCATAATAGTTAAAATAAGATAGTAATTCGAAGATAATTTGTGCATCTTCTGTCAAACTAACATCCTGGATGCTAAACTTCAAAATGTTATGTCTTCACATTACGACAGTTAATTTATAAACATTAATAAATACAGCCAATCTGAATCAGTGCTTGCATTTTAGCATATCTAAACTATGAAATATATACATTTGCAAAGAAGATGAAATATATAAATTGTTTACGCAGTAAAACGAGTAATTCAGAAGCCCTTAAACGTTCACACAGCCAAAGACAAAGCATAATTTAACATCCTGTTTGTGGTATTGAAAGAGCTATTGTTGTCAAGGAACGGGTTGCACCCAGTGATGGTTGCACAAGGCAGAGTATGAAGATGAAAGAAATTTAAAATATGTACAAGTCACTGCTCACCGAAAAGAATGCAAAGTTCGATCCAAGCAGTAACTTGCGGAAACATATTTAGAGAGTTATAATGGACAAAGTCTCACATTTCGTGGATATCAGCAGCAATAATGGTCCTAAACCGGATGAGTGACTGAGTGAGTGAGTGAAGAGATTTGGATGGCTCTTAACATTGAGGTCTTGAGAACCGATTAAGGTTATGCGAGGTTTGTATGGATCCGCGTTGGAATGCAAGACAGGGGAAACGGGAGATCCCCGAAAAAACCCTCCGACCAGTGGTATTGTCTGGCACGATTCCCACAGCGAAAATCCGAGGGCGACCCCACCGGAAATTGAACCAGGTTCACCTAGGTATGAGACGAGTAGTCTTACCAACACACCACCGCGGCCCCCTTCTAAATAGACCACTGAAATGAGCGAAGCTACTAAATGTAGAGTTGTGTCCAAGTATCACGTAAGAGCAGATGTCACGGAGGAATTGGAATTCCTTTTACTGGCATCTAAGTTTATATAACAGGAAATATGTATGCACTCGGCATGGAACTTCAAAGGGGGTGTTTCATGATTTCAAAGCACCGCTTAAACCTCCACAACTTTTTCACTGGATTCTTGTTGAATCGTGGGACATGGTGGATGAACGCAGGCTTACTGGAATAAAATCAGCAATTAAAAATATACCTCAGCATAAATACTCAGCATTCCGAACGAACAGACACATTCAGTACAAGAAGAAAAATATCTAGCATCTAAAACAGCAAGCTTACCCCTATGTAAGAGTTTTATCACCTTTAATGCACTACGAAACAAATCGCTTTGGAGGGAAGGTAGATGAGCTTCATGGCGTAGGTCTATGGATAACGTATGACGGATTTTGGCGGATTACGACTGGAATGGCAATGTCAGAGCAAAGGAAGTAGAATTGAATCAACTTGCTTTATTCCTAGCATCTTTCATAAATAAGGGTGTAGGCTATGTCGTATATTTGCGGCGGACAGCACTGACCTTGGCAGTGATGTTGGTTTTTCATGGGGCCGTTCTCATGATCGTGCAGCGCAAAAGCATGTACCATTTCTGAATAAACGAGAGATCTTAGTGAGTTATTTTAAAGAGCAAATATCGCATTCTAAGGCTCTTTCAAAAGTACTTAATATTGCATTTGTATTAATAGCATAACAGTACATTACATAAACTGCAACATTAGTTACTGAAAGCACACAGATAACAAAAAAAAATTACTGTACATGTAACATTAATACTGTTGGCACAACAATATGTGTGCGGACAAACGTTGTTGAAAGAGCAGATGCAAATGTTTTGCAAGTGACGTGTCTTGTAGATAAATATGTCGTTGTAAAAATCTATGTGAGATGTATGATGTAGAAATTATGGACGTTTGAACAAAATTATTTTTTTATTTTATAATACCAAAATATTGGAAAATAGTATTATTACATATATCTAATGCGTTCCTGTTATTTTTGATAATATAAAATATCTTATGACTCATCCTGTACACCGAAAAAATGTTTTGTAAATTTTACAATAACCTGGTTTGTACATTCACAAACCTTTGATTTTCTTCGTAGAAGTAATTTTTTGGCAAGGTACCAATTTTACAACATTCTTACGTTTTTGCTAATCCCATATGTCAACTTTTGTCCTTAGTTCGTTTTTGTCTATAGCGATTATTTTTGCGAGCTATCGCTATGTATTAAAGTCTAATTGCAAACAAATAGCAAATGAAATCCCACTCACTGTAATGTCAATAAACTAATGTCAGAGAGAAAACTGAGATGGCAAATTATGCCCGCTTATTTTATAATTCCTGCCTGACGATGATGCCAGTACGCAAGAAAATGTCTGTTTTGTATCTTAGGTCGTGGTTTTTAAAACGTTGAAAATAATTAAAATAAAGTATGTATTTATTCTCTTTCGCCCACGTGTCATTCACCTCCTTGCAAATATAATATTTTAGGATTTGTTTTGGAAGTTTAATTTATTTAACTAATTACAGTTATATACAACTATTTAATGGTGTCCTTTTGCTGAAGACTGAAGTAGTAGAACTTTATCTCGTTGTACGGAGGCGAGCTCTTATTTTCTACTCTCAGTCATCGAAGCTACTGGTTGCTATGTGCTTCCCGCAACTCTTCTCCGTGAGCAATGCCGTCGGATTGTTTCACGCTAGGAAATCAGCGTTTTTTAATACTCTGCCCTAACCTCCATGAACTTCGGAAATGTGAGGAGTTTGATTATACACGACGCGGCATCACGGCGAAAAGTGTTTTGTGATTTTTATTCAAAATCTTCACGTTTACTCCGAAAAAAAGTAATAAAATAAAGTAAAGAGTAACGTTAAAGTGTAGTAATACAAACCTATAACAAAGAGTTTTAATTTAGATTATTCACACGTCCTCACGTTAAAATCGTTGTTTTGAGCAGCGTCATTCGGGAAACTAAACTATTTTACGTCACTGCTTTTAGTTTTCTGTGAATTTATTTTGCGTCTATGGACTGCACAACTCAGCATGTAGTCTAACACTGAAAACAGGATAGTTAAAACACAGCAACCGGCTAAAATTGTTTCACTTCGAGACAAACAACGTGCCTCATTACCGGTGCGTTCTACATTCTCCTCCCCCCCCCCCCNTTTAACACTTCAACCATACCAAATTCCATAGTGTAGGGCGGTAAAGGAGAGGAACATGCGCATGAGTTCACCTTAATTCATTACACCATGATTTCAGTGTCTTGGATTCACAAAATGCGTCTCACTTCTTTAATACAACGTCTTGGAAATGTCCCCCACGACGGTGAAATATTTCTGCCATCTTAAAAGTACACTTGCCATGATGTGACGTGCATACATATCATTCGCAAACCTCTAACGAATAAAATTTTTTAATCATTTTATGTCAGGGAGGGTGTAAGTGAAAATTTTAACTTTTAAACACTCCAATTAAAAATTAGTCAAGTCCACTAAATCTGCTTAACGCTATGCGCCCAAAAGTAAATTCTTCAGTGATTTGCAGATAATATGGGTGAAAATGCAAACATGCTGTACAATTCGTCTCACGCTTCTGTCCGATAAATTCAAATTCCTCTCCAAGTATGTTCTCACAAGCTAGATATTTTCTGGTGACAGTATGGTCTTNCACCTTAATTCATTACACCATGATTTCAGTGTCTTGGATTCACAAAATGCGTCTCACTTCTTTAATACAACGTCTAGGAAATGTCCCCCACGACGGTGAAATATTTCTGCCGTCTTAAAAGTACACTTGCCATGATGTGACGTGCATACATATCATTCGCAAACCTCTGACGAATAAAATTTTTAAATCATTTTATGTCAGGGAGGGTGTAAGTGAAAATTTTAACTTTTAAACACTCCAATTAAAAATTAGTCAAGTCCACTAAATCTGCTTAACGCTATGCGCCCAAAAGTAAATTCTTCAGTGATATGCAGATAATATGGGTGAAAATGCAAACATGCTGTACAATTCGTCTCACGGTTCTGTCCGATAAATTCAAATTCCTCTCCAAGTATGTTCTCACAAGCTAGATATTTTCTGGTGACAGTATGGTCTTNTTCTGTCCGATAAATTCAAATTCCTCTCCAAGTATGTTCTCACAAGCTAGATATTTTCTGGTGACAGTATGGTCTTTCAATGGGTACCGGCATTGTCTTGTATGTATCTATTCTTACGCCACCAATGCACTAAAACACCGATTATTTGCCAGTCGTTACCAAATGTCCGAAGAAAGGTTCGATACCGGAATAAGATCGAATTTCTTAACACAAACAATTCCACACACAATATGCGCTGCCGCATGGGTCATTATTCCATTGCTGAATGAATCCAAGGCCACATGGAGATCAACCACCTCTGCACGCGACCACTCCCACCACTCACACCTACTCCAAATTAGTAAAGTTAAATGCTGAATCCTGTAGGACGAGGCATTAGTTAAAGGAGGGTTTATCTTGCACATACGTTGGGCATGTNAAATGCTGAATCCTGTAGGACGAGGCATTAGTTAAAGGAGGGTTTATCTTGCACATACGTTGGGCATGTGTTGCGGTGTTTCGGGAGACTTTTGGTTTTCACAATGCTTCTAAGATACGTTACACGTATCAGGCGACATTTTAAGTAAACGGAAATAATTAATAATGTGTTAATTTTATGTGCCAGCCACTTTAAAGTTGGTTAATCTTTGGTTTTTTATTTCACAGCGTTAGTTTTGGTAATATTTCTCATCGTCATATAACTTTTGGCAGACGCATGATGTTAATTTCTTGCTGACGAAAGGACTAGAGCAAAAAATATTACTCATAGAAGAGATCACAGATATTTCCGTCTTTTCATTTTATACTCGAGGAAATAGTTAACCATTTGCCTTGCAAAGTTTTAAAATTTGTAGTAATTTTGTAATGATCATATATAATAATAAAAGATAAAAAAACAATTTTGTCATTAAAACGTCAACATTATTTTATAATAATAACGCATTCCGAAATGCTACCAAACGAAAAAAGAATTTTAATTTAACTTTGTTTTCATTATATAGTTGAATAAAATTTAATTATTCACATTTAGAGGCGCACTCAATGCTTCGAATTCCACAATGGATATCCATTGGAATTGTTTAAATATTTCNAATTATTCACATTTAGAGGCGCACTCAATGCTTCGAATTCCACAATGGATATCCATTGGAATTGTTTAAATATTTAAAATATTTTTTTCATTTAAGGAACAGTTTTCTGTAAATAACATTTACTTTCTGAGAGTCAACTCCTAAACTTTTTTAATTAGAACATTGGGTGAGAAACAACTACCAGTGTGGCTCTACTGAGGTGAGTGTTTCAATTCATTAGTTTTTTTCATAAACAGAACTCTGTTATATTATTGAGTATTAAAATTAGTTTTCACCCTAGTTATTTAATTAATTTATTGGCTTACGAACGTAACATTTGAAGCAATGATAGCTGAAGAATTAAGAAATCACGCCAATACAAAATTTAATTAATGAAGGTATTACGATCAAATATAGAGATAAAACACAAATAAACATTTCAAAGAGGAACGGTAAATACTGCTAAACAAGTGATTACGGAAACTGTGAGTAGTATCTAAGAAAGTTACTTTACAACAGTTAATAACTATTAAAATAAGTATTTACTTTTCATATTTTTACGACCATACTCTCTTGCAAATATGTATTATTTATGCGAACATTTCATTGTATTAGAAATTCGTCAATAGGCGATATAAATGTATTTCTACATTTTTCAGAAATTTATTGCTACAACATAGAAGTCGCATAGTCATACAACATAGTCGCAACATAGAAGGTTCCACTATGAAATTTCTTATACCAATTTCAACATCAACGCGTTGATTTTAGTTATCAACGTATCAAAATAAATATTTTAACATTATGTCTGATTTTCCTGCAATACTTTTCAATAATGCATATATTAAGCAAACATTGGGTTGCTAGGTATAAATGTCTATGGAAAAAGGACGTGAAAACACTAATTTTATAAACGTTTCCAAATATTTAATGATATTTGGTTCCGAATAGCGTCAGAAATATATTAAGATATTTGAGCACNTTTTATAAACGTTTCCAAATATTTAATGATATTTGGTTCCGAATAGCGTCAGAAATATATTAAGATATTTGAGCACGTGCCATATGTCACTCTCCAAGTCGACTATTACTCGTTGCGGCAAAGTTAACGTGTTTACTTTGCAATTTTGTAAAATTTGCGAGACTCGAGCATGACCTCCGAAAACAAAGTCAGTATCACTAAAAATCGGATATTTGAATATAAAAAAAAATTAACAAAACAAGTAAACTATCAATACGACTTTTATTTTCAACAGCAGAAAATAACAAAATAAAAACACAGGTGTAAACTGGTATAACTAATGTTCGAAAATGACATTGTAATGCTCCTATGTGAACAGATGCTCCATTCAATGTGTCCATAGCTACTGCTCGCGCTGAAATATGTGATCCCATTATACACGTAATCAATATTTTTGCGCGAAACCCATATGTGTGATGTAACCACGTCATTAATTGAGGTGTAAACATGTGTCTCTCACAAGCTGCGCACTTTTGCGATATAAAGAGCCTGAAGAGTGACATAACGTCGTGTCACTTATGACTTTCATAATAGCATGTAACTCACGCTTAAACAACAGAGAACTACCTGAAATTATTTCGAACCAGTTACAGCAAAATATGGTTGTTCACAGCATTTTTAGTATTTATTTACCATGGTTTTCAACACATTCGCTCCTGTGAAAATATTTGCAATATTATATTTCGNCAGCATTTTTAGTATTTATTTACCATGGTTTTCAACACATTCGCTCCTGTGAAAATATTTGCAATATTATATTTCAAAACCTAACGTTTAACGGTTGCTGCTTATTAACACCACAGTTTGTTACCGAAATCCAATCGCAGAGTGCATTACTCAGTAAATGTGCATTAAAATACTCTTCATATAAAATTGGCACGCACGTTCATGCTANCAATCGCAGAGTGCATTACTCAGTAAATGTGCATTAAAATACTCTTCATATAAAATTGGCACGCACGTTCATGCTACCTACACACACCATACGAACCCATAACCCTTTGAACTGTATGCTGATATTCTAATCAGTTAGGTATCCGGTACAGACTCGCATAGTTCTAAGTAATTCAACTTTCCTCTGTACTAGGTAACTTTACTTGTTTCACCGTCAGTTTACTACAGAGGAAACGAATGTACTGTGAACTGGAAGAAACAGCCAGACCACATTGTTGACTGCGGCACTGAGATTTACGTCACTTGAGACAGAAAGTGAAATANAACTGGAAGAAACAGCCAGACCACATTGTTGACTGCGGCACTGAGATTTACGTCACTTGAGACAGAAAGTGAAATATATGTCACTTTAAAGAGCTGGTAGCAAATAAAGTGAGGTTGGGATGGAGCAGCGATACAAGCTTTTAGAGAGGGAGAAGGCAGTGCCCCCGAAGAGACTCACGCTACGTTTCCCGCCAGGAACCGTATGAGGCTCGGGTTGTTGTAGGCCAGTAGTCTGACTACTACACTGCCATTTCACAGCACACGTAAATACGATGAAGCTATAAATCACAGACGGTATAGTGGTTTTGCGGATAACTAGACTGCCAGCTCCGTTATCAAATAAGGATGGATTTACTTACACTCGTCGCTAAGATCGTTCGCCCTACTTTGAGCAAGAGACACACTGCCAGGCAGACGAAAAAATAGTTTTCTTGCGTGCCAGAAGCCTTATATTGTGTAAGTGGACATTTGTTAGAAAAGCAGTGGATCAAGTCTTCGAAGAAGACAGACCCGTTCCATTGGAATAACTGAAATCTTACCGATTATGTCAGTGACTGGAACCCCTTTAGATTAAAAATAATATTATTAACTACAGCGTGTTCCACTGTTCCGGACGTTGACAACCAGAACAGCCTACTGTTACGTCAGCCAGCAGCAGATTATTAATTTACTATTTAGTTACACACTGTCAGTGACTGCTGTGTACAATGTAGCTTATTCTTAAGTTACTATAGAGCGCTAAGCGAGTATATTTTTCTCTCTCTTACTCGCAGTACGAAATGTTAAAGAGCAGTATTGACCATTCACGCTATCAAAATTGTGTAAAGGAGATTTCAGTTTCTCAAATGTTTTTAGTTCGTCACTATGGGTCACTTCAGCAGGAATTTTACGTTTTTTATTGTGTGTCACGGTTCAAAACTCTGTCGCTTTGTGAATTAAATTTGATAACATAATCTGAGTGAATTTGAATTCTTCACGCCAAATTGGTTTTGTGTCAAGCATCAAAAGTTGAGATAACAGATGACGCTGAAATACATGTTTTAAATTTATAAAGTGTAGGCGTATCTAATAAATGTTTAGTAAGAGCAATGAGAACATAATTTATTATCATGGGGCACAATGCCAACCATATCAGAGATAGAACTGGTCAGTTTCGAATGAAACATGACGTTCAGGCCGGGTACACAGCGAACGAAGCATGGATACATTATACAGTTGGCATAAGCTTTACTTCCTTTATCGTTAAAGTTGAATGCAATTGTGAGTTCATGTTTTTATGGTGGTGTGATTGGACTGTGTCCATTGCCGACTATCAGACTAAATAAAAAATATAAAGCACAAACACACATAGGACCTAATAAAACAAAAAAAAATGTTTTTATTTTTGTCTTCCTGAGTTGTGTGTGTGACTGATTTATGTTTTTTTTTTTAGTCTCATGGTCGGCAATGGCCACAGTCTATTCACACCATCATAATAATAAGTTAACCTTAATTATTAAAAAGGTGCAGTTAAAACTGTCTCCTACACATCGCCACACTTAAAGTTATTACCTATTAAATGTAACTAATGATAAGTGTATGTGTTTATATAAGGTAGTGTCCCAAAATAAATGCGCTAATTTATACTGTAATGTTAAAAATGTTAATAGGTATTTCGTAGGAAACACATTTAATTATATCACATGTACGTTGTTATGACAAAGAAGTATATATATATTTTTTTACTTTTTTGCCAAGTATTCCTGATAGTGTTTATGGGAATGGATACCTATTTTAAATTTTAGGAATGTTTTATCTTTTTTAAGTTCCCAGCTTTTGACACATTTGAATCTAGTTTTTTACAATTAATCTGACAAATTTGTGTACTTTCTGGGTAAATGTGCAGACGTTGGCGATTATTATAGCACATCCTAAAATAAACGAAGACGAAATATTTGTCGTGTTTAATTTCTTTGCAAATATTTTGGTTTTCTGTTTGTGTATTACAAAAACAGTAAAACTCTGATTATAACACGTAAACATGCACGATATAGTGAATATTTTTTCCGCCATAAATGAAATACAATATATATGTATACACAAAGTTACCGGATTGTCAAAAACTTAAAAAATGATTTTTTTTGCTATCAAATACACTTGAGAAATACTAGTTTTTGAATATAAATCTAACCACTATTACTGTAGGCCAATAAGTAATTACTTTAAAATGTATGGAGTCACAGGCAAGGTTGATTTAAATAGTGATTAGTTCTCATTGTATAACATACGTTAGATCTAAGATGGGTCAACTGAAAAGCAAAATGCTGTTCATGATAAAGTGAGTACTTTTAACATATGCATTTAAAAATTATATAGCTCGTATCTACATAAACGTTACAGTACGCAGTGGCTTGCAGTCCCACAGTTAAGTATACAGCGAATTAAATGAAATAGTTATGCGACTTGACATCATATAACTAATGTAATATTTGAATGAATGGCCACTGAAGTTAGCATATTCGGTTTTATAAACATTAGAATATTAATTTATATATGAAAAGCGCAGTTTCATTTATAATGATTTCTCGTAATTACTTGGATGACGCATGAATAAAGCTGTCAGGATCATGATAATGTTAATTTTTCGAATGACAAAGGGATTAAAGTCAGATGAAGAGTAGTTTCCACGAAGGTTTTCGAAAGTTGCGTGTTAACTGCGAACAGCTACACTGTAAAAAAAAAGTTTGTGAAATTTTACATGGAATGAATGTGGTAGCAGAGTTTCCACCAACATCCGTGCAATTTCATATCAACCATATTCACTTTTTTCTACTTTTATGTCACAGTAAAGTTCCATTAAAAAAAGTTAAAAAAAATCAGGCCACTGTGCTTGTATTGATACAAGCTATTGTGTAAAATAAATCGTTCTACTAGAAAGAAAATACGTTTAAAATATTTGTGTGACTTTACACAATGGAAGGAATAAATTTTAAGTTTTTTCCCAAATTTGTACACACAAATAACGCGATATACATATCCTTTACACTTATGAATTATAGATTGCGGTCTTGAACCATTTGAAACTTTCGTCGCCTTTTCATTATTCAAACCCGTCACACTTGGAGTAGTAGCCAGGCGTCGTAACTCACAATATTTGTGTTAGTTGCCTAGAATAATAAGTTGTGAACGGTATAATGGTATAATAACCAAGCGATAGATGCAAGAGTTGGTTGTGTTTGACATCATCTGATGTCTTCGAATACTGTTCGTCGTTTCCAAACCCCTTTTTATTACCTGCCATGCTTATTTTATCTTAGAAAGACTAGTTATAAGGAGTAAGTACTTTTAACTGTGCACAGACTGAGCTGTTCAAAACAATCACCTGTAATTAAATAAAAGAAAAACCTGTTAAGCTGCCTACTCAAGAAAATAGTGTTTGAGTTTATACATATAAATTAATTTTTTGGTTTTTCATAATAATTGTATTTTCACTCAATTTTTTTAATATAAGTTTATATATTAAGTAATTGAAAGGTGCACTATGGAACATATATTATTTCAATGATAACTGGGTGATAATACAATGGAAGAGTGGTAATGAAATGTAAAATTAAGATGTTTAGTACTTTGTGTTGATGTATTTTTACACATACTTTTAAACTAGTAATTTAACGCCAACTTTCCAGTTTATTAATTTATACTTTCGTGTGCTTTGAACGGATATTTCTAGGCCTTAAGGTAGTCGTAAAACATGTTTGTAGTATTACACATACTGTAGTTGTTTTTCAATATTACACATACACAAAACAAACACAACCAAAGTCTTGTATATGTAAATTTACATATTTTTTACAGTGTACATGGGTAAGTGTCAGGCCCCGCACACTTGAGCAATTATTCTGAACTTAATTCCGCTCCAGAAAAAAGTATTTCACCTAATTTACGTCAAACATTTTAATGTACGTATACATTTTAGTGGGAAAAATATTTAATACTAATTGCGGTATAGGATATAAAAGTTGGTCTGTCAACCATGGTCAATGTATAGAACGGTAGATAAGATATATAATTATTTACTTAACTCCTTATCTTATTAAGTGCTTTATGTACGGTGTTATTTTAGACAGGATGTTTTAACATAACTTGGATCGCTCGTAAGGACAATCACTAACTAAGTTTACATCCAGAGAAGAGAAAATTATATGTGTGGCATAGTAGGAAAATATTGTGCAAAATACCCAAGCACTTTAAAATTTAAAATAAACAAATATTCAGAAATTAGGATCTCATGAACATTCGTATTACTAAATTTTTATACACTGCAACTGACATCCAATTTATGGTGGTCCAAAACACATGGCGACAAAATTATTTTACTTCTTCCATGATTATAAGATCCAAAGCTCTTGGCGCACTGCGCGTACGAAATTGCAGATGCTGCGACGGAAGATGCGGAAGGTTAAATTTGTCAAATTCTGCTTTAAATAAATGCTGCTCTAGCTCATTCACGCTTAACTGAACAATTTTGAAATCACACTTTGAAAAATAATTCCTATTCCTTACTGCAAATATTTTAACGGAAGTACCGAATGCCATCCTGCGAGCAATACTGACAGCAATGGAGGCGAAGTTGTTCCACACCTCTACGTGATGTCAAGAAGATATGTTTATATATACACATATCTTAGATGATTTTCTACAATTTTGGTTTTACTCACACAGTAGTAGGTGTTTCTTTATTTTGAACAGATTAACGTTTATATAAATTTCAGATTATTACTGATTAGAGTATATCCTTGTTCAGAGCGATGTAAATTTTACACTCGATGGAAGAATACAAGATCGACAGAAAATAAAATTTAATGGGGCGTTTAATAATTTTCAATTAAAGAGAAGTTCCGAACAGAATTCTTGTGCACACCTTCAATGTGGGCGGTCCCTAAGACGACAACCGTATGTTTCTTCTAACAATGTCACATTGCTTGGGTTCTCTATGGACTGGCTCAACCCCAATTACTAGATGTCTCACTTTGGATTCTAGACATCACATTTTGATGGCAAAAAATATTTATTTGAGCAGGTTCTTTGATTCTGTAGTGATGACGTACTCACAATGGGCTCGGCCACACCTACTATAGGATGCTTTGTTTGCAGCGCTGCGTAGCACAATGCCAGGATTATCTGCAATAATAGCCTAGTCCGTGATTATAGAATGATCCCAGAGGATGGCGATCATAACCTTTGTCAATGTTTGCGTTGTCTGGTGACTATACTACGATTCTTCATCTCATTGTTATTTTTTATCTTATTAACACTATAGGACCAAAATTAGAGAATGAAAAACTTTAAGATCATTTTCTCCTGTTTGACAACCGAGCAATAGAAAAAGCTGAGAATTGTGAAGATGCAAAAATTTTTCGTATACATGCATGTAGAGAATATCTTAAATGACAACTAAATATAAATGTTGATTGAATATGCAGCAAATAAACCCAGTTAATTATATACATATAGTGAGATAATTAAAACTTAAACTAAATTGTGCTAACTTATTTCCATTATAAATAAAGAGGGATCCTAAATCTTGGTAATTGCTAAAAGGACAGTGGAGTTAAGAAGATGACTGGAGGCCGTAGTTTTATACTCTGGAGTGGAAAGATGATACATTTGGAAAGTATTACTTGCGTCAGATACATGGATTACAAAGAAAGGACATTTTGGTAGGTTTACCGCGGAGGAAATGGATATACGAAGGTCTTCAACAAGTGTACCGACCTAAAGAATAAGAAACAGTAAGATTTATCGATTAATTAAATTTAAAGAATCTAGGTAGATTTAAATTGAAGCAAGAGTTTGGAATGTGAAAATGGAAGACATAACTCCCACAAAAATGATAGTTATATAGGAAGTGGAAAATAAGGGGAAAATTGCGTCAGGAAGTAACGCGGCCCCAAATGTTTAGAATTCCATCCGCAAGTTTGTAGGATAACATAGATAGTAATATATGACGCAGGAATATAAAGGACCATGGTAAACCACAGTGGCGAAACAGCAGTTCCATCATAGGAAGGTGCAAACCTATCGGCGCTCTCTTGGAAATTTTTCGCTCCCTTTACGAATTCCATGTTGGCACGATGAACACATAAATGATACATGATACAGAATTCAGTCTAATTTATGTAATCTAGAAGACAAGGAGTATGCTAGAAGCTGAAGTAGATTATTATTAGTTACTATTGCGAAAGAAAGTAGTTTAAAATAAAATTACTTTCCGAATACTTAAACAAGGTAGCCACTATTTACAAACAAAACACGGCCATGTGGTTCAACATGCCATAGCTCATAACGGAATTTATATTTGTAGTACATACTTGAGACTTAAGCGCTCAGAAAACACAAAATTAACCAAAAGAAGAAGCAGCACATTCACAACTTCAGAAAAATATTATATAAATTGTCGAAATACATCTCTCGCCAACA
This sequence comes from Clitarchus hookeri, assembly GCA_002778355.1. NCBI lineage: Eukaryota > Metazoa > Arthropoda > Insecta > Phasmatodea > Phasmatidae > Clitarchus > Clitarchus hookeri. The sequence goes on from NQII01004025.1 coordinate 249,854, forward strand.
AAATGTTTGGGCGGTCATTTACTCAACGTTTTAGGATGCCCCCGGACCCTTTTAATATGTAGGGTACCGGGTAAAACGTATAACCAAGATTTGAAACGTATCTTGCAGAGAGTTAATTAAATATCTTGTATTTAATTTGGCGAATATCCAAAATGTGTGTTTCTTATATTTCACTTGTGTAACATACCAAACTATAATGTTTTAATTTAAATTTAGAATTAAAAGTTGTGTTCACTTAAACTAACTTAACCGTTATTAATCTAAACTAAATCAATGATACGTTAAATTGGCAATATTAATATAACTTTTTACGTTAGAAAAGTAATTTGGCAACATGACTGTAATTGTTGTGAACGTTTAGCTGTATATCCAGCTGTTGTTATGCCACTAGCCACACATACTTTGTATTAAAAACTGTGTGATTGGAAGTAGCCATCAGACTTAAAGGAAATTCTTATAGGCATATATATAATTGAGGGGCCTGCCTAACTGGAGATTTATCTGCGTTTCAAAGTGCTTGGAATACAAGGTTTTTCACGAAACTATTAAATGTGCCTCCAAATTACTGATATACGAAAAGAACGCATCTATAAGACGAGGACTGTTGGGTGCTTTCAAGTCTTCATGCACATTATAAATACCACTACACAGCATTCCAGCATAATTAAACAATAAGTTACTAATACAGATAATGAGCCTACTTTTCTCATCATGGGTGCAATAATTTTTTTAATAATTTCCTAAAAGCTGAGTTGGTAGAGCATACTTTAATTCGGTTTGAAAGCAATAACTTTAGAAATTAAACCAGATACTTATGCAACATTAATAAGACAATTACAAATACACACATAATATACACAGAAAGCATCGTACTATAAGCTAGCGTGCAATCCAATGTATAACAATGGTCGGATACTGAGCATCAACTTCGGATTTAATAAATATAGTAATTCCAATAATAGGGTGCATTAACCTAAAATATTTACAGGACCTTTATTTTAAAAAAAAGTGACTGACCCCCTTAAAACAATTATTTTAATGTAACTGTATACATAAAAATTTTGTTTGAATTTGGTTTAATGGTTTAATATATATGTCAAAGTTATCTATATAATTTGTGAAGCTGGCATTTTGAACATCGTTATCTGATCCATTTATATCAAGAATGTTTACATGGCCTTCTGTAGAATTTATGGTGTGCACAGTTTGGTACAAATTAATTTAAAATGTTCTCGTGTAACATTTGGGGGTAATCGGTTGATTGGTCTCGAGACATGGCATAAAACCTCCATCAATTTCTTCTGGCAATCTTCATAAATGAAGAACAAAAATATGATGTAGTAGCAATTTCGATGATTCTATACTGCCAATATACAAATTTATGTTCAAATAGTTCACATGGTTTCGTAGATATTGCCACAAAACTAAAATGTCTTTATAGGCGCCATTCTGAAAATAAGTGTGTCCTACTTTATAACATACATTTAATATTATGGTCTACCACAGTACATCATCTTCGTAAAATTTTGTAAGAATGTGTTTATTGTTTCCCGAGATAAGAGATAAATTCATTATATTTATTTGTAGTGCTATCGTATTAAATGGCAAGAAACGAGGCTCTGCATAGAAAAGTTATATTGTCGTAATAGGTTCTGCCAACACACAAAGTAATTTTTGTAATATCTACTGCCAGCATGTAAAAATGAGTAGAAATTGATTACATGGTTTCGACGATAGATCATTCCAACATTGAAATTGCTACATTGCCGCCATTTTGAAAATAATTGTCAGGTAAGCTTAATACATAATACTTGACATTATCTGCCTCAGTATTACTTGTTTGCAAAATTTTAAAGTAATTGGTGAATTATTTACTCTAGATATGACATAATTTTTTTTTATTCGTAAGGCGCTTATCATACAATATTACGCAAAAATGATGCCTTAAGTAGATACAGTTGGTAGTTGTAATATCTACTGCAGAATACACAGATATGTTGGATTTAATTACCTAGTTTCCACGATATGCCATTTTAACCTTAAATGTCTATATCGGCATGATTTTTTAAATAAGTGTCTGACATGCTTAATACATACCACTTAAATTCATCTGCGTCAGTACAATTTATTTGCTAAATTTAGTAGGAATCGGGTAATTATTTACCGAGTTATGACATAGTAAATTTATTTAATCGTATGGCACTATCTTCAAAATGGCCGAAAAAAGTGGGTTTTTGTTGGTATATAATTAACTTGTAACATATACTTTCGGTATTCAAAATTCAGTGGAAATTGCTTAAATTTTATATTAGATATATTTAATAACTGAAAAAAATTTGTATGGCCGCCATTTTGAAAATAATTAATTCATATATTTTAATCCCCATTTTTTACATGGCCTACCATAGTTTAACTTGCAGGCCAAATTTAATTACAATTGGTTGTGTAGTTTTCTAGATACAATGTAAAATGTATTTTTGAATTGGTGCTATTTTTCAAAATGGCGTACCTAAATCAATATTGAACTCAAAATGTAATGCTCACGCAAAGTTATGCCAGCAAACAAAATTTGGTTTAAATTGGCTGAATAAATCCTGAGATTTGAAATATCACCCAAAATTTTGAAATGGCAGCCGTTTTGAAACTACTCGTCGTGGTGTAAAACTATGAAAGTCGGGTGTCCTTACTAATTATTATATGTGTACCAATTTTCGGAGATACTGTTGAAGCGTTCAAAAATTTTAATGGTCACACACGCACATACACACACAGGCACAGACATGTGCGTATGTTTATGTATATGTATGTGTGTCCGTATAAACAGCTCCCTTTTCAATTTTTGAACGCGTCAATCGAATTTCACCAATCTCGGTTCATATACAGAACCTAGGAAGGACACCTGTCTTTCATACTTTTCAACCACGCCCGCCACTTACTTACAAAATTTAGGATGATGTTTCATATCTTAAAAACAATTAAAATGATTTAAACAAACTTTTGTACGCTGGCAGAGCATCATGTAAGCATAAAATTTTGAAAGTTATATTGATTGTTTGAACTTGATTAGGTATTAAAATATTTTACTTTAATTTTGTATATCTACTATACTAGTTCACAAATTTCGACCAAGTTTTGTATCCTGAAAGTTTATATTACAAGCATCATATATGCCAACACATAGTCTTTTAGCCCACCATTTTGTATGATAGAGCCACATGAATAAATAGAGTTTTGATTTCATATCTCAGTAAACAATTAGTCGGTTCCTACCAAATACTTGAGTGCCCTGTACTAAACATTGCTACAGACTTTCCATCGATAAAATTATAAAGTCACCGATGAGAGTCCCATACAGTAGGTAAACGCAACACGACGAGAAAATATCACACATGGTCAGGGTCCTGTTCGTATCTGTGATTGTGCACTTGACATGCGTGGTTGTGTGGCCCTTATTGCTCTCTAGTTTCTTGACCTGAATCCCGTAAGTGGTCGTGGTGGCTGAGCGGTTAGCCTGCTCGCCTCCCACCAAGGCGAACTGGGCTCAATCCCCGGCCGGGTCACTCCCAGATTTTCGCAAGTGAGAATCGTGCGGGCGATGCCGCTGATCAGAGGGTTTTCTCGGGGATCTCCAGTTGCTCTTGAATTCCGGCGCTGCTCCATTCTCACCTAATTCCATACTCGTCAGCTTCAAGATCTCGTTGTTAAGAGCCACTCAAATCTCTCAACTCAACTGAAACGCGGAGAGCTGCTCCAAATAGGTAAACCCCTTAAGGGCGCCGTCTACTTGAAGCTTTTCAGCACGTTTGAAGCTGAGAAGAAAGCGAGCGATAAGCGCGACACTGACACGTGTTGCTAGGTCCCCGTCACTCCTACGCGCAAGGCACTGAACTGGTGTGCTTTGTTTCCAACGTGCTGCGTGCACCTACGGAACTTTGAACTGTGACCTTATCGTTTTACTGCTGGAAAGTGAGGAGCAAAGTTCAGTGCAGATCTCTATAATTGCCGTTTATAGCTATGTCGGGGTGCTTGAGAATGGCATTTTTAATGTGCATGATGTATTGCGAATATTATTTGTACGTCGTTTGAAGTGTGTTTTCTTATCTTGCAACGATAAACGGGAAACATTTTTTTTGGCTTCGTAAATAAATGCGGATTGCAAATTCACTGCAACGCAACTCAAGCGCCACGTAGGTGGCGCCTTTAAGAGTTTTACATAATGAAAAAAAATCAAGCAGTAAGCAGTAAGTAATACGCAGTAGGCTTCAAAAATTGAATTCACACATTAACGATCCTACTGTCTAGCTTCGATGAATAGAAAATTATTTCGCAGTGTTAAATTTGATATCGAAATAGAAGCAGGTATTTATTTAAAATCATTTTTTCAGTGGACAATAAATTGTGTTTAGGAGACCTACAGAAAATCATATTGAAATTTTTTTATTGGAATTTAAAATTTAATAATTTTTTTTCGTTTAAATTTATGCGCCTTTGTGATAGGCTTGGCGTAGGTTTTTGGGAATTGTTATTCTAGTTTCCTACTTTTTCTGCTGTGTATCGTAAGCAGTAAGAAGTGTAACTTCCTTATATATACTTAGATTTGAGCCAAGGCGATCAGAAAATTCGTACGTTTCACTGCTCACTGCTTAGTGCTGAGGCGTGCCGTTGTGTAAGGACTTTAAGGCTCCCGCCTACATGGAGCTTTTATCCGCTTTTGAGGTCAATAAGCGTGGGAGTGATAAAGACGACACTGCTACGCGAATGAAATGCGCCATCGGGTCTATGTTATAGGCTCTGAAATGACTCGCTGTATTCTCATCGCCCTGCGTGTACCAATGGGACATTTAGTGGTCCACACTATTATTTTATTGGGGAAAAGTCTGTAGGAAGGTTCAGTACAGGGCACGTGAGTAGTTTCGTATGTATCTGATGCTTATATCTTGTGCAACAGCGGTTTGAAAAAACAGTTTTTAGCATTTTTAGAGTGCTCTGAAATGGTAGTTTTAACGTGCGTGATATTTTGGAAGTACTCAACAGCTCTCGTCCGAAGTGAACATATTTTCTATTCTTATATCAGAACATTGAACGCTCGTTAAATAGTTTCGTGGGAAAACTTGTGTTTCAAACACTCTGCAACGCAGTTCAAGCGCCCACGTAGTGTACATTCCATCTTCGATTTTTCTTAAAAATCTTTTCGTAATGTTAATGTATCACCACACATAAAAAACAAAGCTAGACATGTCATAGATGACCTCATAACGATTTTTTTTTAATTTGTTCGGTTTCAGTTATACCAGTTATTTCCCATGTGAGGCTGAAATTATTAAATTATTATGTAACTTTAGATTACGGTTACGGAAGTGAAACTAATTATTTAAGAAAAAATGAGATTGATTTCGAAATAACTGTTAAGATGTTCCCTAAGTTTCGACTAGCTTGGTTTTTAAATAAACCCTCAGAAAATTAAGTAATGTACGGAAATGCGTAAATCGTAGCTAGCAGGTGGTGTTACAGACCCTGGCGAGCGCGACGGACGGGAAGCGGTCCCAGGCCAGCTCGTGCTCCTCCCCGGGGCGGCCGAGTCGCTGCCCACGCAGGATGCGCGCCGCTGTGACGGTCGCCACGCCCATGCCGTCGCCCACCGCCAGGATCACGTTCTTGGCGTGCGGCCGCGCGCCCTCGTGGTGGTACAGCCGCCGCCTCAGCGCCTCGCGTGCCTCTTCGTACCACACGTCCCGCTCTGCAACACACACACCTGCTCACAACCCTCTACTAACTCATCGGCCAAATTATTTACTCTAGTCCATTCCTTGTTACTTACAACTTTTTCAAACCACTTATCAAACTTCTACTTTCCCAGCTTATCGTCCTCCTCGCGCTAATAAATCTTAACTATGTTAACGTTACTTCTCCTACAGGTTGGCTACATCAATTTAAAAAAATTTTAAAAGTTTGGCAACCAAAACCTTTCGCGACTACGAAGCGCTAGTGTCTCGTGTGTACCAGATTTCTCTATTTTATAAGTAAAAAAAAAAATATAATTTTAATAAGTATTAAACAAATATAAAATTACTACTTCACTTATAAAATGTTTCTTTTTACAATTCATGTAGCTTAACATTTTTTAATTAATGTGACATTTTGTAACACTGTGCACCTAGTAGCGGATATTTCCGCTACGCCAAACTCTCCCATAAAAATTTTCATTTTGTTCTTAACCTGAGTAGAATTAAACTTAACTAAGTACAGAAAATTACACCAGAACAACAACACACCGTTCTTCTACGCAATCAGTTTAATACTAGGCATTACCAACACATATATTTTCTCTCTGTGGTTATACGTATTACATTAAAATGGAATATTAATACGTATACATAAAATACAAGTAATTGTCCAATTTAACCAAAAATAAAATAATTTATTGTTAACAGAAGTATGAAACGTTTGTGAAGAATAAAATATTTAGGAAACAATTAAACACGTCATACATGGGGTGATTTTTCATAGGTTAGATTCAAAATGTGTAAATAAAACAAGACTAGGCTATACACATAACTACATACATACTACAGGACACACTCACGTACATGATCATGTAGGCTCTTCACGCTAAAAAAAAATTGCTTATGAAAGACCTGCTTAAGATAAACATGAATGCGTGCTTCGTTTTTTAACAAGTTCCAGCGTATGTGCGAAAAAATAATTTAATGAAAATATATATTGGGTTTTTTTCATTTCTGGACGAACAACAGAGTTCAGTGATTGACAGAAAGAAGCTACAAATTCTAGGGTGCATCTGTGCGCTTGCCACAAGTTTTTTCAGCGACAGTGTGGCGTCACAGCCACCAATTCTCTTTTCTTGGGTACGGAACCAGGTAAAATCCCTTGGCTGGTGAATTCGTACACTATTTTCTGTACTTCCAACATACGTATAATTAACATGTCAAGGGCATCACGCTTCAATCAAGTAAAAATATTAATATATTAGAAAAGTGAATATTTTAGTAATTTCTTAATTTTACTCGCATATGTATTACAAACAGAAAGCAAAAAAATATATATATTTCAGTATTCACACATGTTAAACTAACATTTTAAATTCAACGTTTAGGCCTACAACTACTTACCCTCTGTTTTAACCAACATTGCTGTGTGCTAACCAGTTAGTCAGTCCGTTAAAATATGTACATATAGTGGCAATAACATGTTTCAAAGGTTGATATCGGAAGTGCTTAATCAACGGTGAACAGTTATATATTTTAGTTACCACCGGAATAAAGAAAATAGCTTTCAAGAATGGACGTTCAATTACGAGTGTAATTTGTAATTTAATGAAACCCTGAAATTTTGGTTTTTTCTTTTACAACTATCAGAAAACGAATTTGCATATTAGTATCACATTTATAGTCCTAAAATTTGCACTGTTTTACTTGGATGGCACATGTACAATGTGATCAGTCCCAAAACAATGTTATATTTACATACAGCAGGACACAAATTGAGAAGAAAAAGAGGTCTTTAGTAGGCCTTCAAAATTTATTAATGAAACGTGAACAGTTTATACTGAAGAATACGGAGGTGAAACAGGCGCTCGTGCCGCGAACTCCAGTCGCACACGCCAACAAGATAGCGTCGCTGGCGCTAGCAACTTGTAGGAAGGCCGTTCGCTAATCAGTGCCTGGCAAGCTAGCAACCCAGCCAATACAGAGCATTCAACAGCATGCAGTAACCAACAAGACGCCAAGCCCGTTTCTCGAGCCTCGCACAGCCAAACAGAGAATGGGCGCGCTCAAATAAAGAGGAATCGAAACGCCATTTCGTCTCCGTGTACTTGTATTACTCAGTGACACAGCCACACTCCACTCATCTCCCAGGTGTCATCACCGCATCCACCCACTCCACTCATCTCCCAGGTGTCATCACCGCATCCACCCACTCCACTCATCTCCCAGGTGTCATCACCGCATCCACCCACTCCACTCATCTCCCAGGTGTCATCACCGCATCCACCCACTCCACTCATCTCCCAGGTGTCATCACCGCATCCACCCACTCCACTCATCTCCCAGGTGTCATCACCGCATCCACCCACTCCACTCATCTCCCAGGTGTCATCACCGCATCCACCCACTCCACTCATCTCCCAGGTGTCATCACCGCATCCACCCACTCCACTCATCTCCCAGGTGTCATCACCGCATCCACCCACTCCACTCATCTCCCAGGTGTCATCACCGCATCCACCCACTCCACTCATCTCCCAGGTGTCATCACCGCATCCACCCACTCCACTCATCTCCCAGGTGTCATCACCGCATCCACCCACTACACTCAACCATTCTGTCGCAAATATGCACGCTGGGTCAACAGTACGAAGGCTCGCGCTAAGTAGAGCTTACTTCACTACTTAACTCAGTTGAGGGAGACTTGTTCCGGCTAGCCAGAGTAATGAAGAAGGTGAAAGATAAAATGGCAGTAGAGCACTGATAAAGTGAAAACGGAGGAGGAATTGGCAGTGTCCCGGGAAAACTCCCCGCACCACCACAGCGCCTCCGCCACACTCTTAGTATGCGTATTATGGTCCGGAAAACCCCAGCAGTGGCGGGAACTGGAATCAAACCTAAATGTAATCTCAGTGCAACAGCGTGGTAGTAATCTTTCTCGCCGATAAAACCTCTCAAAACATAAGTTCTTATTACTGAGGTATTTTAAATTGTTGTATGAATTGTACGAAATATCCAATATATGTACAAGAAATATTTCATAAAACAGGAAGAACTTTTCCATATTGCAATATAACCCCACCAAATAAGTCATTAATTTCAAAACAATATTGAATGTAACTGTGTGATTGTTGCAACAGGCAAAAGGATAAGTTATTGAACAATAATTTAAGTTATTAAAATTAAACGGAGTAAATTTTTGCCAAACCATTTACACAAATGATTGTGCCCCTACCATCCTGACGTAAAATCCCTGCTATTAATAAATAAAAAGCGCTAGGAGGTTAGTTTCCTTAGCCGTTCAGCCATCTGTGGGTCATCCGTTACAGACAAGTTAATATATAGTTTCGCATATAAATGATTGCAGACTATTCCTGTAGTAGAAATCTTCGCTTTTGAGCTTGAGCTGCGTCGTGTTGGTAGCAGTAAGCGAAGTTATGCGGTTTATTCAAGTTAGCATCCGCAGTTTCTCTCAATACTGAACGTAAACTCCAGAAGCCGATCGTGGGAGGCTCTTGTATGACGCACCTCGAAGATATTTATTTGTGACCCTTTGAGCCTACTCCACACAAATCTCCTCCGAATGTTTGCTTAAGTTTTGTAAAAACGAATGACTTACGATGTGCCCGTTATTAATCACAATAATTGTATTAAAGCTAATGGTTACTGCCACATGTGAAATATTTTAGGTTATTGGGCGCTGAGTTCGTTATTTGTAAACAGTAAACCATGAACCCGCTTTATCAGAGACGTACATGTTATGTTGTACGCCGTGACAGAATGTGCTGACACAGTATTAATTTTTATGGAAAGAATCTCGCCAGGATAAACTTATGAGTGAGAAAGAAACAAGAATCATGTTAAAATTTTGAGTAATTAAGGCAATGTATACCTGGAATACGAATAGAATTCGACTCGACACAAACGCCAACACTCAGTGAAGGCGGCCGGTAGAGAACTGTAGAGAATTGAACAAATAAATATTTATGTACACATGTGCCATACTACAGGTTTCGATGGAGTAGCATTGTGTATCTCTTTATGTACGGGCTGAGAACATTAATGATCCTCAGAAATAAATCCAAAAATTGTAATTTTATGCTGTGAAGCTGATGACCGTGGAATGACGTTGTATAGTGCACAAGATGCTTGGGATGATGGAATGTATTGTGTCAAAATGTTTACATAAAATTTTACGTAAATTAAGAAAACGGAAATTAAAAGTACCTAAGTGGAAGGATACGAAATTTACTAGTGAGTAAATGGAAATAGTGGGATGGAGTTTGAAGGCACAAATGCCCAGAAATAGCAGGCAAAAACAATCGAAATGAGAAGCGTGGAATCAATATGATGTGACGAATTTAACAATTGTACGCAAAACCGTAGACAGATTTTTGTTGTTCCTTTAAACGATATTTAGTTTTTAATACGTATTAAATAAAATGCATATACGCTATAATTATATATGTACTAGAATGTTCGGAGTTACCTCCAAGAATGAGTATGCTACGTAACAACCTGTACAAGGAAGTTTCGTCTTTAAATTCAGTGGACACAGTTTAATCAGTGCTTGAATCGCACACATATATATATATATATGTATATATATTACTCAGTGTGATATTAGTAGCCACTGACATTGTTTTGAAAAATAAGTATTCGCTGACAGCAGAATTATGTCAGAACTACACTGAAAAAAATACTTTGTGGCAGCCACAAAAGGTTTTGTTGGTATTCAGACTGCAAATTAAATTTTTGGTGAACACAAAATATTTATTTGTCGTCACTAAACTTAAGACTGATTACATACGAAGGAAATAAACAAGAAAAAATTACTAATATTACGGATATAGAATTGTATGCACAAAACAGATAACGGAAGTAGAATCAACGATTATGAGACTGTATGTTAAGTAACTCTATCTGTTCATAATTGGTAGAGAAGAAGCTGACATTATCGTAAAATAAAGTAAGCCATTGCAATAATGTCGAAAGTCGAAATACGTTTTCCTCAATACTTGAAAGCCTCAAATGGAACCCCACAATTCATGTTTATGTGAAAAATCAGCACGTGTCTTAACGAGCAGCTAAACGAGCAGCTTCCACACACCTATGAATAGAAATTACATCCCTAAGAAACTATTATTATATCCGAGCAATACGTAAATGTTTATGCAGACTAATCTATACCAAGTCCGCGGGCACCCAGATATTCCACGATACACATTTGGCTTATTACCTAGTGGTTATTAACTTTCGTTCTTCTTCGAGTTAACCAGTATTCGAAAGAAACATACCCCAGAGGAAGATATTTTCTCGCTGCTGTAATAAGTTCTCGGGAAGCAAAAAGTTACGTCTGCTGAGTTTCAACTTGTATCTTTTGATTAATCCAGGCTTTCCGACATGTCTGAGATGAACATATCGCCTTTCACTCTTCTAAGCCGACTCTAATCTTCCCGTTCAAGATTCCTTCAGCAAAGATTGAACTTATATTTCTACTTCTACTTTAAGTATTACAACTTGAACCCTGTTTTTTAAAGTCTTTTCTAGAGCTTCAAACTTTTATTCTCCCCATAAATACTTATCTCAGATCTTCGGAATGTTGCATTTTTCTATTTATCTGACTTATCTGCTCCACCTGAAACTGTTCCACTAATTGGATCAACCAATAATTTGATTGTTTAACATGAACGCATGATAAATAATAATTTCTTGGTTTTTACTGAATCTAACATTTGATAAGGACGCAAAGCAGTTAGCAACATAATTTGACAAAAATTACACCTTGTGCTACCATTCAACATCTCATATGCAATTGACAAAGACAAGTATGTGCACGTAATTATTGCACTTAAAATTATACTTACGAGATGTGCGTTCTAAGACACCGAATTTATGTAATACAATATTCAAAGTTAGGTTATTAAACGATATTTCATCACGTGGTACAAATCTTGACGTCCAATCTGTGGTTGAATAAAAAAAAATGATATGTTGCACTGGCCGATAAGGCGTTGGCGAGTAGCACGCGACGTTAAAAGGCGAAACTTCTCACGATTCGCTCTTTGCCCATAAGTTCTAGCAAAGTGAAGTTGTGCAGTGGTAACACACTGGACTCGTATTCGGAAGAACTCGCGTTCTGTTCCCAGTCCAGTCATCGGGAGTTCGGTTTTTCGTGGTTTGCCGAATTCACTCCCGGCGAATGCTGGGATGATTCCTTACTACAGGCCTTAGCGGATACCTTCTACATCACTGGTTCTCTGAAAAACTTGCTCCGTCTCCAGTGACCTCACTGTCGACGAGGCGTTAAGCTCTACTAGCCTAGCTGCATCACGTCCATACTACGGAACTTGTCCCACCACAAATAAAGATGGGGATTTCAGCACTCACGAGTTCGGTCCTGCAAACACTGGCACGCTGGATATTCGTTCCCAAAGAGAAACATGGTTCTTCTGTGAAGGCACTACATCGCCAATCGGTAGCATTCCACTTAGTTATCTGCTGAAAGCACTGCGAAGATTATGATTTTGCATGCAGCGGTAATCGCAGGACAGGTAAAGGTTGTGGTGATCGTATATTTGCCCCTGTTATAACAATCATGGAATGCTTCTGGTGATGTTAGATGCTGTAATGAAATTTCCATACGTCTCTGGATGGCGAGCAAGGGAGCCGCTGGCGGTCTGTTTGCTTGTCTGATCATCAACGTGTCCTAGTTATCTGCCTGTGTAAGGTTTATTCTACTCATGGTTGGCAAGCTCAATGCTTTTACTTTGCCAAACTAAAACTTTTCGCCGGCAGGCTCAACTAGTGCTGCATGTGTACCGGATTTTTCTATTTTGCATGTAAGTAAATGGTATAATTTCAGATGTCATTCAGTTCATATAACTGCATAAAATTTTCGACCTGTATTGTTTTATACTCTACGTAAAGAATAAACTTTGTTCTTTTCACTTAAGCGGAAATATAAGGAAATAATTCACATATTGTTAAATATTCTGTCGTAATTTGGATTTAGCAAAACGTATGAATACGTAAATACTTAATTAAAAATATATCACAAATAAATCGAAAAATTTTATCTTGAAATTATTATAAATATATTTTTAGGGATTTTCTACGCAATTCCCACAAAAAAAAAGGAGAAAAGAGCCAAGTTACTTTTGATGGCAGCCATATTTTTTCGCAATCAAATTCGTAACGTTTTGCCATTGAATAATGCTTGCTTATGAACGCTCAATACCAAACGCTGTTGTATTTTTGCTGTTGACTCTTGTAAACACCTTTGGTTGGCGTGAATGATAGCTACAAATTAAAGCTAATACTGAATATTTTGGTTGGAGCACGTATACAGTATGGATATGAACTCCACCGATAAACTTCGGCAAGTGATTCCTTATCAAAATAAAAGGTCGAAAACTTATACATGACATATAGCCTAAGTCTATTCAGAATGTTTGAAAACCGCCCGAGAATGTGTAGTTGAAGCAGAGGTTTCTTGCTAGTACCACAGACAGAATGAAAGATAAATATCTGAATTTATGTATACTGGATTATTAAACCACGACGTACAAAGCACAAAAATATGGGCTCCAATATCAACCTCCATTCTAGAAAGTTGAGGGGTTTGCAAAACTTTTGTACAGATGAAAATGTAAATGTATTGCTTTGTTTTTTTTTCTGTGAGTTTGTAATTTACTGTACATGGTGAAGAACATTTCCGTCTTGTGTTTTAAGCTAAATGCCGCCGTTTTTGGTCAATTAATTTCTAATATTCCAACAATGAATCTCAACGTCTGGTACATAGCAACACATTTGCTGTAGGTGCATGATAAATGACACAATGTAATGTTAGGACAAGTCGTGTGTCAAGTGTTAGCCATACCTAACCCAACAAACTATCGCTGATATTCAAGTAGGGCTCGTCTCCCACCACGGCGAATCGGACTCGATTCCCGGCGGGGTCGACCCGAATATTCGTATCTCGGAAACGTGGCAGACCTTACCATTGGCCGGTGGGTTATGTTTTGGAGCACACCAACTTTACCGCCGTGTAATTTTACAATTGTTACACCTCCGCCCTACGTTATCTTCATTGGCATGAAATAGTTTCTCGAAAACGGCGGCATTTAGCTTAAAAACACAAGATGGAAATTGTTTTCACCATCTACAGATAATTACATATCCACAGGAAAAAAATAAACAACGTAATGCAGTGAAATTTTTATTTTCACAAATGTGCTACCAACCCCTCAATTTTCATGGATAGGGGTTGATATTGGAGCCCATATTTTTGTGCTTTGTACTTCGTCGTTTAATAATACAGTATCCGGAAACGCAGATATTTATCGGTCATTCTGGCTGTTTTACCAGTAAAAAACATCTGCTTCAACTACACTTTCATGTGCGGTTTTCACTCCTTTGGAATAGACTTAGGCTATATGTCGTATATATGTTTTCGACGTATTTTTTTATGAGGAATCACCTGCCAAAGTTTGTCGATCCTGTATATTACAATTTGAGCCGGAAACAAGCTTTAGCACACAATTATATTATAACAATTTCTTCTTTTACCACCATTATAAAAGTGATCCCTTTGAAACAATATTGCACCTCGCGGCGGAAATTTTCCATATGCCAAACTCTCCCATAGGAAATATCGTTGAATTCCAAACTTGAGTAGAATAAACCTTCACAACACAATTTGGCCGTGGGGCCGCAGTGGCTGAGAGGTTAGACTACCCGCCTCCCATCAAGTCGAATCGGGTTCAATTCCCGGCCGGGCCATTCCCGAATTTTTGCATGTGCGTAACTTGAAGAACGATACCGCTGGTTGGCGAGTTTTATCGGGGATCTCCCGTATCCCCCCCGCCCTTCTATTCCGGCGCTGCTCCATAATCACCTTAAGTACCCTAGTTTGCCCCCAAGACCTCGCTGTTAACAGCCGCTGACATATTTTCACTTACTCACTCAATTTGGCTGCGCAGTTCAAACGGCTCAAACGACAATTAATTCAGTGCGACGTCCATTCTGCCTCTACAGCCATACTATACGATCTTTTTCAGACTCATTTAGTTGTTTTCACAATTGTCTGGTACATCGTTTTGGTATATCTTTCGCTCAATTACCACGTCCCACAATTTCAGTGCACATTTTTGAGGAAATTCCCACGAAGAGCGACTGCGGAGCCATCGTTGGAGGTGTGTAGATTCACCTATTTACTAACTCTCATTCATGGTCACGGAATAATGTTATTAAATTGGCCAATTTTATAGCAATTTTCGTATAACATTTAGATCAACATTAACTTTCTCTCAGTTAGGTGATAGTTCGTGCTAAGACTCTAAATTAACTCATAAATTTTTTAATTACCGTGTTGTCCTAAAATGAGAATTGGTTATAGCAGTGCAATAATTTCCTTTACAAACTGGGTAAATGAAAACTAAAAAATAAGTAATATTATAGAGTGCATTAGAATGTTCCATATAGTTTATAGTATTATTCTCCTGGTTGAAATTATTGCCTTCTCCACAGAGATATCCCACCTTACTGGTGAGTAAATTGAAGTGGCAGTGGCCTCAATATACTAATTATGTCAAGGAAGGAATTTGATTAAAACAATCGACTAATAACAAAGTGTCGTAGCCTGTGTTTTATTAAAACGCGTAATCTTTTGGCAAATAATTGGAGTTTTAAATTTCTCACCCTAATTAAAGGCACCCGACTTTCTCTTCTTGGGAGACCTGTACCTCCGGCGTTATCATTATCGTGTTTTCATTTAATTTCAACAAACCAAGCTCTCAAGAAACATAATTAAAACTGCATGGGATTCCCCTTCCCTGTTTGCACATTTTCTTCTCCCACTACCTCCCCCCGGTTTGCTCAGACATCCAGGAGAAGTAATTAGGTAGTTTCAGTGTCGACGTTTCGCGCCGGGAGACCGCGTAAAGTCGCAGGACGAGAGAGATAACAGAGCTCCATTATTAAACGTACCTTTTTACTAACTCTTGAGGCGTAATACTTTTGACACTCAGAGGCAATCACAAACATTATGCAGACGCCAATTAAAGCACTTTGTCTGTCGTACTGGGTTCCCTTTCAACGATCTACCATCTTTCTGCTAACATTTATTGCTCTTTCTCCGTAAAATATGTGAATCAAGAGTTTTTTTTAATACGTTTATGTTTTCAAGGGGGAGCCTTCCTCGATTGTATACCAGAAGGCTAGTTCAGTGGGAGAGGGCGAGAGGGGAAATATATTATATTCTAAACTTTTTTAGTATAACATAAATTTGCACTTCACAAACAATGTGTACATCCATCGCCTTCCCAGCTTTCTAACCTTGAATTTCCTTATCCAATAGTAAAGCCTCTTTCCCTCAGTCAAAGAGGTTCTCAAAAATATTTTAAGTTGCGATTTAGGTTTTATTTGTTTTAAATCGAAAAATACTTTTACCTATATTTTATTTACGGGTATGAAATATTCCAGGAAATTTTCAATATTCACTTAATACTCACTAACTTCTATACCAAACTTTATGGATCTATTTTTCCGTAAGATTTCTTTAGAGAACTGTCTCTTATAATTTAGCAATAGGACCGTTAGTAAATGGCTTAAATTAAACATTACAACTATTTCAATTACAAGTTTGTATACCGTGGGACGAATCATGAACTCGCTATATAGAGCGTGCTTTTCCACTTGTACCTCCCTGTTCAGTTTTGAGAGCTATGGTAAAATTCAAGAATGACGTAGAATAAAGGAAAAGAAATAATTCTGTTTGACTTAAAATATTTCAAATAGAATTTTGGAAAATCAGAACGATTTCAGAGATTATTGGAAAAAAATTATATGTGGTGAAATATCAATCTCATATTTCAAGCTCACATCCGATAAGGTTGCTGGCTATATCCCTGATCACTATTTACTAAAATAGTTTATTGTTTATTCTCTTCATAGGTCATATGTATAATGTAGGATACAAAATTATCCTTCTGGTTTACAGGAATTTGTAAACTTCCGTAAGGGGTTCTAATATCGTTCTTAGAAAATTTCGAATGTGATACAGTTTGCCAAATAGAAAACTAAATAATAGAAAATAAAAGCTAATGAAATTAACTGTGGAAAAATATCGCTTCCCCTTCTTGCACATACTTTGACGGGCACACTTGACAGGCAAGTGCCCAATAAGGTTGGTGTGTTAACGTTGAACTAAAAGTGTTAAGTAAACATTTGGGAGCATTTAAATAATTTCTTTTGCTTCCTTTTTTAAATGTATATAAGTGTAAGAATAAGCAAATTTGCATAATATTTACTTTTCTCATATTTCGACAGTTTTACTTGACCTGTGAATGAATAAAGGGATCGGACCCGCCAATATTAATTCGACATATGGTGGGATAATATCCAATGTGCATACAAGTAAGACTTAAGCCGGGCTTTCAAAAATGCTCAGTTTACCGTGCACAGCTTATAAACTGTTTCACTGCCTCATGTAACGTATCGACGTAGGGCAAATCGGAAGATAGGGGGTTTATATGATTAAACTTAAATTTAACAACCGCACTTTCGTTCATGACTTTCTCGGAATAATACTCCTAAATGTCGTACATAGAAACTAACACTGATGAACTTGGCCGCGATTTTCACTTTTTATAATTAGATAAATTGCCTTTCAGAAACAAAGATATTGAGGTGTTTCTCGGGAAAAAATATTAGTCCACAATTGTTGTTTGGTAAACGCCATCTCCACACTGAAAGATATGATGAAAGTCGTATTGCATATGAGTACCTTTATATACGCCTCAACAAAATACAGCGGTTGTTATAAAGATGGTTATTGTACGTGAAAATAAAATAAGAAAAATGGACAAATGTCACATTTAAATTACGAGATTACAAGTATATCAGCATATTGGTATAGTTTGCACTCCACGTCTAGGGAGATGGGCTGCATTAGCTATAGGGAGTCCGTCCGCCTACACTTGGCGAGCGGACTATATAAGATTATTCAGCTGTGAATTTCATCCCTAATATCTTCCGAACAACTCAAGGTATCGAAATTTTGATTTTGAATTCGGAAATGGCACTACGGGGCTCATAAGGCACCGTCTATTTCTGTTTCGAGATGTAATTAATTCCTGAGATAAAGATATCAACTTCTTTTTATTGAACGGGAATATACTCACTTTTCCCAACAGCAGTTCAGTGAAGTGATAGTTTTGGAAATCCGACTAGCACTTTTTGAGATATAAGGAGTGTTTTGTATGTATGCATTTGGCTGTAGCTGTGGCGGGGTAGGTTGCGTCGTCCGATGTGAGATGTTGCGTTGATGTCGACTGTGGAAGAGACACGATTGCTTGGTGAATTATTTGTAATCAAACTACGAATATCAAATTAAACACACGTTTTACTTGTCGGTAATATCGACAAAAACCACCAACAAATAACATATCGCATGCGTCCGATAGCTGTGTTGCTGTAACATTAGCGCGTACGTTACCTGTGCAGAAACACTCTGCTTGACATGTAATATTTCATTTTCAAAATTTTGAATTGTAAAGACATGTGTCGTGATCTTTATATCATAGTATTGTAGTCTTTAGATATTTCTGCTGCACTAAATGTTTTCTTCTGTTTGTTTATAAGCGAAAAGTCCTGGTCATTTAGGTGGTCATTCTGCCCCTCACAGAAAACAGGTACTTAATATTTCTAAATATTTTCTAAGCATGACCGATAAAATACAGTAAGTACACCACTACTTGGATCTTACGGATAGTTATTTGACTGTCTTAGGAGGAGAAACAACACTAATGTTACGTCGCTGTTGTTTATTTTTTCCACTGGCCCCAGATATGTATAAACGGTTACGTCACTATCATCCAGGGAATGAACCCTGAACACGTAATATCACATTCGCCTTGACTAAAACACAGCATTTAACTTCTTAAAACGCAATGGTAGATTTCGCATATAACGAATACTAATGCAAAACTCGTAATTAGTTTGGGTTTTGGCATTAAATATTATTTGGTTTTGCTAAAATAATTCTGCTTTTCTCAAATGGAACTCTTTCTCTATCCTCAACTTATCTTTATCTTCACGTATCACGTTAGGATTATTTGAACAATATCAACTGAACTTGCCTTATAAATTATATTGGTATTAGGTTTGTCTTCTTCCGTTCTCAAACTAAAGCTGCACGCGCCAACATAATTACGTCACTTGCCGGCGGCGTTTGCCATTAAGCGCCTTGTAAGGCAATCGCCAGCCGGACACCCAGCCAATCAGCAATATTCCGCAGCATGCATTAGTCATTCCCCTGCATGACTCGTCCCTAGAACCCCGCGCAGCGATTCATAGTAGGAGAAAGTGAAGGTAATTACTGGCCCGTGCGTAAAAAAAGAAAGCTGCGCTACTGAGATATCACGAGGCAGAATAACGTCTCTGGCACAGAAAACGGAAACAGTGTGGGCTGCAGTTAAGTAAAAGTATAACATATATTCTGCACTATTACGTCCTGTTATTTTTCTTTGAGAATACTTGTTTGTACTACCTTTGGAGCTAGCACCTACATTAAGTGGGTTATGTAGCATAATGCAATATTAGAAATAAATTACCTCACATTACGCGCATTTCGTTTCGTGTAATAATGTCTATATAGAGGATGTTGTTTGACACATGAAGATAAGCAGTATTATTTGCTGAGATCTCACCGTGTTAATGAGTCCTTTAATTGTAAATGTGCATATTTTATTCCAGATGCAAACTTTTTGAATGTTTTCAGAAAATAAGTGATGGCCAAGAAAGCATAAACTGAGACACTTCAATAACGTCTAGAACATAACGACTAGGATTATCACTTGGACTGATTAACGTCTATGAGATAACTCGGTGAAGTCTACGTATTGATTTATGTTCCTTTGATAGGGCTATGGCTTTACACCATCTTTGGTTTTGATTAGTTGTAAAATAAATCCTTAACTCTATCAAATATGATGAAATACTTACCTGGAATCTTAACAGACAAGAAAAGAGCTAAAAAACGTAAGTGACGACAACCGTACATACGTCCAAACTATTAACTGTGGCGGGGATAGACGTTTATCATTTTGTTGGTACCATTTCACCCATCTCTGGACAAATATATCAGCGTGAACGTTGCCAAAAAATCTAGCATCAATGCCCACGGTTCTTTCTAAAATCTCAATGCGTGATATTTAATATCAGTAACTGCTACCCCGCCGGTTTATTTAATGATCTGGTTAAACGTGAATGCATAGTTACCTGAAATGTGTACATATTAGTAATATGATGACGATATTTGCAAGGAACGTGTACGCTTTGCTTAAAAACGTTTCGTTTAATCTTCAGATTTCCGCTACCAAATTGGTTTTTCAGTTATTTCTTTTTGGCCTGCTGGTATGAGCATGTTGAGTGTGCGTGTTGTTTTTCGCTGGCATCCTCGTGCATTCCCTTGGCGTCACAAACTCATTACGTGCACAGGGCGCCGAAACCAAAATGAGCGATGGACGGCTCCATATTACCCTGCTAAACCGCCACCACAATTTTTTTTTCTCCCTTTCAAATAATGATGTACTCGAACAATGTGTTAATTAAATTTAACTAGCTCTTTGGTGGCATTAAAAAATACACAAGCAGCTGGCAAAAAATCTAAAGATAGTAATCACCGCACGGGATGAACAATATTTATTTATACACTTATCTGAGACCAGTATATATATTTTTATTAAACCCTCAACTAGTATTAAAATTTAGGTTTAAATGTTCAGCAGAATCAATAAAAGAAAAAGAAGCAATAACTGGCAGGTTTCGTTAGTAAATAATTTGATGGAACTCATGTTGTCTTAATCAAGAATTTTCTTCATCGTGTACTGATCGAATTACTTATCACATGATCGCCAAGGTTACTGCAGTAAGGATTTCTGAATTCTTCTTCGATTTTGGTTTCTCATGTTAATATACTGTCATATATTTCGGCATGCCCTTACACTGACACCCGCAGAAAATATATTTAGTTTTACGTTTTGCGTTGTATTTATATGGTCGTAAAACCATCAGTATTCATCATGCGACTTTCTTCTCGTTTTAAGAAAGTTCAGAAAATCTGAGCAAAGTAAATCCTTCTACAGGCTCAATATTTAGAATGTGTGATTTACGTACACTTCTATTTGGCCTTCTGCAGAAAAAAATGCAAATGCGTTGGATTATTGAAAACAAAAATTGTCCCCTGCGTTTTAAAATAATTGTTTATTGGGGGTACTTTTGGTTTAAGGGAATCAAGTATCTCTTTGTGATTGGGCCTTGTTTTTGTTTACTTGCCACATTTCAAGGCCAAGGGTAACGATCCATAAAACTGACTTTTTTTTAAACACTCTTCTAAACACTGGTTAAGAATGTGTTTTATAGTTGGTCTGTGGGCATACGTTTTGTATTACTTGTGTCGAGTCACAAAATTTGGTGTACTTTTAATTCACTTCTCATTACTTTCTAAAATACATAAAGTGACATAAATATAAATGAGATATTTTTTTATCTATTAAATATAATTATATATATGTGTCTTTTGTGCAAATCATTTTTTTTTCATGTCGTTCTTCATAAAGAAGAAAATATTACTATACGACGAAACTGAACTCCATGAATGAGATTATATTTAGCTAGATTAAAATTCTTTTATTAGACAATTTAAGTTACAATATCGCCCGAAAACTATATGACCAAATATTTCAAAATAGTTTAAAGACAACTCTCTCGAAATTTTGTGTGTCATATCTACCACGAAAAAATTAAGTATTTGTTTTCAAAATGGTGAACTTATATGAAAAAATTAATTCCAATTTTTTTGCAATAAATAATTATATTATTACATTTTAAAGCCAAAAAATTATTTTATCCGCCATGTTGTGTGCAAATGCTACCTAAAAATACTTTTTTATTAATGTTTTAAAAGTGCTTTTAATTGATTAATTATATTCTTGTACGAATAGTTGAAAGCAATAAAATATCAGCATGCGGCATCGTCAAATATGAGCTATAGGAATTTCTACCACAATATTAACATTCGATGAATGGTAGGGTTTAATTAATTTATGTAATTCTTTAGCGTAGAAAATACCTCAGAGCCTCAAGTTTTAACGTTATATTCTACTGAGATTACGAGAAGTTTCAGACATAATACTCATGTACGCGTTTTTGTGTAGTGTCAAATCACATATATTTTACAGAATTAGATAAGATTTTTCTTTCTGTGCTACAAAAGATTACTTTTTAATTTTTCCCAAAGTTTGTTGTTGAAAACTCGTGATTTAAATATTCCTTGGGAAATATTTTAGAAAAAATATACAACTTCATATATTTTATACATAACAGATGATTATTCTTAGTTGTTGTAACATTTTATTGAAATGAATTTTGAATATTTAAAATATTAAACGATTCCGACTAAAATTCACTTTCCTTGACTGCATTTTTAAAGACAATTTCCTACTGCCAGAGCCATCCATAAAATCAACAAAGTTACCTGATCTTACAAGTAAACAGTGAAGTAACTTCTTGTATATTATGGAATGGAAGTATAAATTTAATAGTCTAACAGCTTTAAGGAAATTTGAAACCAAGAATTCGTTGCAAATCATTCTCGTAGATACAGCCTTTAGTCGTTTTGAACCGGAAAGACAACTAGTTTACATAGGTCGCTAAATGGTTGGACTGAATTCATGGAAGTCTTGGATTCGGATCCAGACAAGTAATGCAACTTTTAATTATCACGTCTGAAGCATTGACTGTAGCTATTTAGAGACGTTTTACTGGGAATAACAGAAAAAATATTTTGTGCTGATAAAAAGAATGAAAGTCAAAGCAGCTTTGATTGTGAATTCATGAAAATTATTTCTGGTAATAGAAGTCATTACAGTTAATTAAATTTAATATTAAATTAATATTTTGGCAATTAACTAGAAAACAGTGGTACTTAAAAAATTTACCTAAATATGTTGAATGTATTATGAATTTTTTGTAAATTTAGCTTATGGTTTTTCATATAAAACAATAGTTACAGAAACTTGAGTTCATATCATTTTATTGCAAATAAATACGTGTTCATGAAACTAAATAAAATAGAAGATAATTTATGCACTAGTTAGAATATATTTAAGAAAAGCTACAATTTTAACCAGGAGTATAAAGGTTTCGATATAATTATTTTATTACTGAAAAAAGCGTTAGAGGTTCAATAATTTTCTCAGGATATGTAACGGAATTTCATGAAAGTGGGATTTGACATCACACGTGGTTCCTACCTAGATACTACGTTAACTTCGTGCAGTTTTCCTGAGTGCATATACGTCTAGTAAACAAACACTACCGGTTTTGAATTAAGATTACCCTGTCATAGAAAATTTAAAAAAAAATATATATGCCTTGGCAGAAGTATATTTGTTCCTTTTTCACATATATGTAACAAAGTCAAAGCAAGATATATTGGACAACAACAAACAACTTAAGGATCGATAAACAATTTTCTTTCTTGTAGTTTGCAAAATTTTCTTTTTAATAACTTTTGATCAGCTGTTGGTGAAAACAGGGAATATCATGCATACAATTAGTTGAGTTAAACTCTTTTCCTGATAAAAATTTCCGTGTAAAAGTGCGGTGAAAGTGCAGCATAATACAAATGTTTTTATGTACTAAACAATTATAATAAACAAAAATTAAAATTACAATTTAAAATAAAATCTACAATAACAGAATTTACAGACAATTAAAACATATAAATTATCTTAAGACCTTCATGATTTTTCCCGATTATCAGAATATTACTTGGGTTTGAAATGAAGACTCAATTATTTAGGGAAGGTTTTAATGGCCAATTAAAAAAATCACTTACTGCATGAATTAGACGCAATCACTTTCATAGTAATAATGTACTTGTACGCCTTGCCCTATGATAACAAAATTTCCTTTTTGGATGTTCTAGAAAGTTGTTGTATTTAATTGTAGTTAATTAATGCTGCACTTGAATTTGAGTTGTGTAAATGGCTGGGTGGCTTACAAAACATACGTAAATATAATTACAAAGACGTCGAAAAAACCATTGCATTCATGACTTGGCTCTTGTTCAGAATTTAGTGGCTTAAAATTAACGTTTTTAGCAACATTTATTGCAGAGGTCACATTTAAGTACATAGAGATTCAGTTTTTTGAGTGTACAAAATATGTTTTAATCCAAGAACTCTACTTCAATAGTAAATGCAATTAGATTTCTTAGTTGACAGACAAAATTAATTATCCTGTGATGTCCAAATGGTCGTCATACGTGTTAATATTAAAATCGATGCTATTCTCTTGGAAGTGGCTAAATTTATTGGAGAGATGTATAAAAATAAAACGATAGGCGATAGAATGACCTGTGGTCCACTTCACGTGGGAAACATAAACATGCGCAACTGTATTGGAATTTAATTATGTCATTTCTCATTGTTTGTTATACCAGTGCCGAGAGACCTCGCTTTAACTCATCTGTTTTTACGCTGACAGATAATACCAACAGAATTATTGGATCTGGTGTAATTTTATTTACATTCCGCTGTGAGAACAGAGTGTTTTGAATTTTTTTACATACCGCTCTTCCCCAGGGGGAATAAAACCGTGTAATTCATTTCTTTTTATGTGCTAGCTATTTCATATAAAAATGTGAAGACGTCTTTATTTTATAATATTTCCAAACAGAATAACAAGAATATGACGTAAAATATACCCACCGATAAATAAATTTTATTCAACGCTTATAGATTGACGTATTCAAAAACGAAATCGACAAATTCAGTTTGGTGTTGTAGGACATGCCACCTACGTCAAAATCTTCTGGGGATTAATCTAACCTGACAAAATCAGAAGCAATATAATGTAGATATGTTTCAGGCATTGAGCGTATATAGGTTCTATAACGTAGTTACGTTTCATTTTATTTAAATAAGAGACAAAAGTATTTTAAAACTATTCATAAGTAAACAACATCAAAATAAATCAAACTCAAGAATACGGACTGATCAGTACAAACAGATTATGTCTCAATAAAAATATACTGAAATGTACACGAAACACAGAAAATACTTAGTTGCTTGGTAGAATATAATACGTATCTCCTTCACGAGTTTGAACATGACCTGCACAGCTCGAAAGATTTAGAATTGCTTGGATTAACCCATAGTCCACGATTTTTTTCGGATGTTCATAAATGATTATGTGATGTCAGTGACTTGAGGGAGCTAAAAAAAAACACACCTCAAATGTCGCATTATATAAATTAATATATTCTTTATTTTATGTTGGGTGATAGTGTGGTTGCAGCACTGCAAGAAAATTCATAAGGCCGCTTCTGATAAGGCTTGTATCACACTGCGCCGATGTCAAAGAAGAGCGTGTATAGCTAAGCAGGGGACAGAATAACCGACCGAAAACACGTTAATGTATTGTACCTACGCACCAGAGTTAATAAATCCATTACTAAAGCAATATTTTCATAAATACACATACTTTAAATATTTTTAAATCTTTCTCGCACACAAGCACGAGTAGATAGTTACCCTTCCAAAAAAAGAGAAAGTGTTTTTACAGTATATGTGTTTCATTATACTAAGATTTAGGGTAATGCAATCAAATTACGGAAGTCAGAGTGACAAAAAAAAATCCCACAACACTATAAATCCTAACCAGTTATTTTATTTAATGCATTTATTTTACTCAATCATCAGTTAATGAGGTTACCTATTGGCGAATTACTTAACAGTGAAATACACTACGGTTTTACTGCCATGCCTGTGCGATTCACTACGAATCAGTTTAAATCACTGTTTAATAAGTGAATACCAGCAATTTAATCTATCAGTAGAATTTTACTGATTCGAGTGGACCAGTTTCTATAGATCTGCACCCAAATTCGCTGATTTGGAGCCATTTTAACTGCATAAAATTATGTGCACGTAGCAAGGAAAATCTACAGAATTATTTCCGTGAATTCTTCGTTGCTTTACCCCCTGACATCTGAAACAAAATATTTCTTCTTCCTAAATTGTTTCTCAAATCCAAATCATAAAGAAACTGGCATTTTTTAATATTAAATTTTAGTTATTAAATTTTGATGGAGGAATTTTGAGTACAAGGATAAAAATCCACCGTTCATAGATATAAAAATTCGCCAAATTTCACACATGTGGATAGTCTAGTATGTGATACGTATAAAGGTTCCTGCCGAAAATTTAATCGTGGCATTTGTTATAGTTACCACGGTTAAGTATACCTGGTTCCCCATATAGTGCCAACCTACAAACTGACATATATGTTGATTGGTTCTCGTCGTTTGCTTGAATATATATTTTTTTATGCACAACCTAACAGAGAAAAATTTATTACGATATTGTAATAATTTGCTTCTTATTAATGCACGTATTTTACTTCATTGCTTGTCAGGGTCTGTTTACTCTACGTGGAAGTATTACCTTAGTGGAATAAACAACCATAGCTCACCTGATACTCGAATCCGGGAACCTTACAGACATCACTTTGGCAATTTGCTGGATTAAACTTGTTCTGTTAAGCCGCTGCCGCAGGCCTCATGCTGGACGACTCATATAAGCCATAGGTTAGGTTTGGGAAATGCCGCCAGGTGGCTACATTAATCTCGTTGACAGGTTGTATTAATATTATGAATTAATTTCAATTGTTGTAAAAATTTCAATAATTTGTTATAAAATATCTATTTTAATAACCGAACCAGTTATTCTAATGCAATCAATGCAGAATCTTCTGGAGACCAGATCTCTTAGATACCAATTAAAGGAAAGAAAATGCAATGCAGTTTATGTGCACGTATGTTTACTGTACTATAGGTAACATTTGATTTTACTGGCTCTTGAACAATCTGACCAAATTTGGTTCGCATTAAACGGATAAATATCTCATACAGCATCCTATGATATTATCAATTAAACCATAACTATACTGGCTATTGAAATAATGCAAACTTGTTTTAATTAAGATGATTATAAAATTGTTTTTTTAGAACAACTTAAATTAAGTAACATATTATGTGGATAAAGTTAACTCGTCAAAAAATATTCTCAATATCTATCGTACATGTCTACATTACTCCAAATAAAAACTCTGGCTACAATATTATTATTACAATGTGGTCAAGCATTCTATACCATGCATAATAATATATATGCTGTAGCCTACTTGCTAGTGTGGAGGCATCTGATATAGAAATTAAATTTTAAACAAGAATTTACTGTTAACTATTGATCATACTTCCTTCTACGTGGTTACAAATAAATTTTAGTAAAGTTTTTGAAAGCTTAGATCGTATGTAGGTATAAACGTCTCATTAACAACAATATCATTCGAGATGAAACCAGAAACATTTGGAACAGTACAGAGACAACAGAAATGAACGAGTAACTTACCTGGGATTCAATTGAGAAGAAATAGTAAAATTAATGTCGATTGCAATTAACTGCATCACGGAGGTAGGATTCAGATCATCAACTTCGGATATAATAAGCCAAATTTTTTGGATGACAGGGTTCATTAACCTATAATATTTACTTGCCATAAATTTTAAAATAAGTGTCTGAGCCACTAAAACACGTAAGTTTACATGGCCTACAATAACGATACTTGTTTGAAAAATAAGAAGGAAAACGGTTGATTGGTATCTGAGATATGGCATAAAAACTTTATTTTCTTAAATGGTGCTATGTTACAAAATTGCTTAAAGGAGGTTCTGTAGACGATGTTTGCAATAGATAATGTCTGCATAAAAACTTTGATTGAAATTGTTAAATTGTTAAATAGATGTGCCAAACATATTAAAATATTTATAAGGCTGCAGTTTTTTTAAATCATTGCCTGGCCCCATTTAAATATTGTAACTATACTTGGCCTTCTATACGTGTGATAAAATTTGTGGCAATTAGTCGAATCATTCAACAAATATGGTAAAATGTTCAGTTTACTCACCTGAAACAACTTTGCAAAAATATCCGGCGAAGGTGTGTCTCTGTATGCATACCGGTTGATTGGTACTCGAGATATGGCACAAAATCTCAATTGATCATGTGACGACCCTTACAAATAGTGGGAAAAAAGTTAATTAATTAGCACATTCGATTATTGTCATATATATAAAATAAAAAAATTTTAAATTTAAATACGTATCTTAGTTTCGTAGATACAGCACACTAAGCTAAAATATTTCTATATGCACCATTCAGAAACATTGAGACTAACTTACTAAAAACATATACATTAACATAGCCTACCACAGTACAACCTAATCGCCAAATTGGAAAGAAATCGGTTGATTGTGTCCCGAGTTATGGCATAAAAACTATATCATTTCATGTAAGACTATCTGACAAAATGACGGAGAAATGAGGCTTTGCATATTTTTATGGATACAACTGATACTGTCAGCACACAAAGTTAAGTCGAAATTTGTTTTGCAAATTCGAAGATAATAAATTTGCAGCTAAATAGTTATATGGCCGTCATTTTGAAAATACGTATGCCTGACCCATTCAAAATATATTAGTTTTCATAGCCTGAATAAGTGATAATTATTTGCCACATTCGGTAGAAATCGGTTGTTTTTTAAAGATTACATAATTTCAATTTGTGAAGTGATGAAATCTTGCAAAATAGCGGGAAAAAATATTTTGTATGTACGCATGTAATTGTTGTAATATATACAGCCATTACAAAAATTTTGGTTGAAATTAATTACATACTTTCGACTTAACATACAAAACTAGACTAGCTATATGGCCGCCATTTTGAAAATAAGTACCTGACCTAAACTTTTTATACATATAAAATGCGGAAGTAGTATTTGATTGCCAAGTTTGGTGGGAATGTTTCAATTGTTTCCCGAGAAATTACATAAAATATTGATTTCTTACGAAATGGCGGACAAAAGTGACTTTTTTTGGCAAATTTTATCTTTCTTATAAATACTGCCAGCGTACAAAATTTGGTTGAGATTGGTAAAATAATATTGCATGTATACCAAATAAACATAAAACATTTGTATAACCGCAATTTTAAAAATTGGTTACTAATAAAGTTTAATTACTTACATTTACCCGCACTAACATATTATTTCTTGCGTGCCAAATTCGGCGAAAATTGTTTGAGTAGTTTTCGAGATACAACATAAAAGATTTGTTTTTTAATGTAGTGCCATCTTTCAAAATGGTGAACCAGCAACAGTATTCACATCTTAATATAATGCCTACTTCTTGCGCTGTCAGCATACAAAATTTTGTTTACATTTTTTGAATGGTTTCCGAGATATGACATATTATCCTAAATATAAAAATAACCGTCATTTTTAAAGTAATTAACCGGCGTGTTTGAGAACAATAAAAGTCAGGTGTTCTTACTATGTACTATATGTGTACCAAGTTTGGTGAAATTCGGCGCAGGCGTTCAAAAATTGAAAGGGGCGACACACACCCACACACACACACACAATCGCACACACCCACACACACAGAAACACACAGACAGAAAAGTTATTTCAAAAGCGTTTCTTTTCTTCGAAAAGAAAACTTACAAGAAGTTACTTATATAACTTATAAGCCTACTTTCCTCAACATGGGTGCAATTAATTTTTAAATAATTTTTTAACAGTAGAGATGGGACTTGGCTTCTTTTTGAAAGCAGTATCTTTAGAAATGAAACCAGTAGTGAGGCAATAGTACAACAGTAGTGAGGCAATAGTAGTAGAGGCAATAGTACAACAGTAGTGAGGCAATAGTAGTAGAGGCAATAGTACAACAGTAGTGAGGCAATAGTAGTAGAGGCAATAGTACAACAGTAGTGAGGCAATTGTAGTAGAGGCAATAGTACAACAGTAGTGAGGCAATAGTAGTAGAGGCAATAGTACAACAGTAGTGAGGCAATAGTAGTAGAGGCAATAGTACAACAGTAGTGACGCAATAGTAGTAGAGGCAATAGTACAACAGTAGTGAGGCAATAGTAGTAGAGGCAATAGTACAACAGTAGTGAGGCAATAGTAGTAGAGGCAATAGTACAACAGTAGTGAGGCAATAGTAGTAGCGGCAATAGTACAACAGTAGTGAGGCAATCACATATACGCACATGCTTTACCAAGGACTTGAACCCAGAAAATACGGNGGCAATAGTACAACAGTAGTGAGGCAATCACATATACGCACATGCTTTACCAAGGACTTGAACCCAGAAAATACGGTTCTATAAGCTAGTGTGCAATCCACTGCATTATGGAGGTCGGTTTCGGGGCATCAACTTCGAGTTTAATCAGTTTAATGTTTAGAAAGATAGGGTTTATAAACTTTTAATATTTACAGCACCTTTAGTTTGAAAATAAGTGACTGAGCCACATGAAACACGTAAGTTTACACGGCCTAACATAGCGCTACTTGTGTAAATAATTTGATGGAAATCGGTTGTTTGGTACCTGAGGTATGAAATAGGTATCTTTATTTTCTTTTTTGATGATATCAGTAAAAATTGCCAGTAAAAAATCATATATTTATGATGGTTTTAATGTATACTTACTACATACGAATTTTGGTGGTTGTACTTGGATAAATTGTTTAGTATAAATGTCAAATTTACCTTATGATTTACGAAGCTGCCATTTAGAAAATTGTTGTCTAACCCATCAAAATTACTAAAATTTGCATGGCCTTCTGTAGAATTTATGTTGTAAACAAGATGGTACAAATTTATTTGAAATATTCCGGTGTTACATTTGGTGGAAATCGGTTGATTGATCCTCGAGACATGACATAAAATATCCATAATTTTCATGTGGCGAGCTTCATAAATTATGGATGGAAAAGTATTGTAGTAGCAATTTCGATGATTGTGCACTGCCAATATATAAAGTTAAGTTACAATTGATTACACAATTTCGTAGAAATCACTATTAAAACGCCATTCTGAAAATAAGTGTGACCTGCTTATAAAAATAGATGTATTATTATGTCCTACCACAGAACAACATCTTAAACTACTTTTGTAATAATGGATTGATTATTTCTCGAGATACGATACAAAATTCATAATTTTTGTGGTAAGTATATCTTTCAAAATCGCAGATAAATGAGGTTCTGCATAGACAAGTTTGATTGTTGTAATAGGTACTGTCAGCGTATTACGTTAAGTTGGAATTTGTTTCGTTAGTATAAAATACTGAGCTAAAATATTTATGGTCATTATTCTGAAAATAAGTGCCTGACCTACATAAACATACACATTTATACCACCTGCTGCACTACTACTTGTTTACTTACTTTGGAGTTAATCTGTCATTTGTTTCCCGAGATAAGGCAAAAAAACTTTATTGACTTGTTTGGCGCTATCTTATAAAATGGCTGACAGAAGATGCTCTATGTATATACAGTTGTTAGTTGTTATATCTACTACCAGCATACAAATTTTAGTTCACAATTGATTGCATGGTTTCGATGAAATAATATTCTATGCTAAAAATTACTATATGACCACAATTATGAAAATAAGGGTCTGGCATGCTTAAAACAAACAAATTGACGTCGTTTACCTCAGTACTACTTGTGTGCTAAACTAGATAGGAGTTGGCCAATTCTTTCCCGAGATATGATTTAAAATTTCCCTTTATTCGCATGGCGCTATATTCCAAAATGGCTGAAATATGTGGTTATTTGCTAGTTTATATGATGGTTGTAATTGATACCGTCAGTATACATAATCTCATCGAAATTTGATAAATAGTATGGCACATGTAATAAATAAAATTAAAACATTTGTATGTCCGCCATTTTTATAAGTCTTACGTTTACATGGTATGACGTTTACATGTCCTACCATAGTATTACTTACATGCCAAATTGAGTGAGAATAATTTTTATAGTTTGTGAAATGAACTGAAAAATATTTATTATTTAAATAGGTGTTATTTTACAAAATAGTCTAACAAAGACAATATGCATAGCTAAATTAAATGCTTACATAATGTTCTCCCAGCATACAAATATTGATTTAAATCAGTTGAAAGGTTTTCGAGATATGACCTATCGCTCAAAGTATTTTAATGGCCACCATTTTGAAAGTATGTGCCCGACGTGGTCAAAAACTATAAAAGTCAGGTGTCCTTACTAAGTATTATATATTTACCAAGTGTGGTGAAATTCAGTTCAAGCGTTCAAAAATGGAAAAAGAGGGGGGGGNNGGGGGGTTTCACACTCAAGCGCCGATTAACAAACAAGACATTCACACCTACATAGTGATCTCGCAAGCCTTTCTTTCCTTCGGAAAGTAGGCTAAAAAGGAGAAGTTAATACATTCAATTGGCGCGCTTAAACATAATCACGATAGGGTAAACAATAACCTATAGTATGTGAACCATAACTAGGCCAACACTTTTGATAATACAAGTATGTAGTTACTAACATTGCAGAAGTCAAAACCAGGGAATCATGATTAACACCAAAAAGCTTATTTTATTAGATTTGATTCAAAACTAGTTATGCCCAAAAAAATGGTTGTATCGTATAAACATGGTCTTAAATAAATTTGCAGATATTGGGCACAGCAGCTAGGCGATCCAGTATCAGCTCATTATATTTGTTAATTATTTCCTGTTGACTGACGCCCCGTGCTGCATAATGGCCAGTACAATGGGGTAGGAGATGGCGGGCGATCGAGGCATCGCACGTGACCGTTCACTGCCATCACAATCAAGGAAATATTTTGTTACTATTTCTATGTTTCGTCTGTCATATTTGATCACATTTCTCATATTATAACAAAATAAAATGCCTGAATTAGAAAAAAAAAAAAAGCAAGGCTACATATTAGAGGATCGAACAAATAAAACCATTTAACTTTCTTAACTCGATATTTTATTTCCTTTTTTGTTTATTAATTATTCAATTTTTATTTTTTGGGAAACTTTGATTTACGTGTTGTTATATTGTCGCTTAATGTGTGTTAAAATGTTTAAAGTATCTTGTTTCGTTTTAATATTTGCCTGGTTTAGTTATGTAACTTTTTAGTATTTTTCCAGTAGTATTAGATTTGGTGTCTATTGTTTTGTGCACTATTAGCATATTACTAAACTTTGTTTTTAATCTGTTGGAATTGATTTTATGTTAAAACTATTACCTTGCGGTATTCGATTCTACAGTTTAAAAAAAGCGAAGCGTGCGCATGCATTAATACACTGCATTTCACCTGTATAACGTAGAACTTATCTTGTGAAGACTATGTATATAGAGTTATTTAGGTGTGGAAAATTTGTCAATTTACTAAGAAATGCCAGTGTCGGAAACAATGTGCACATGTCAGAAAATAAATCCATTTCTTCAGTAGACCACACATGAAACTAACAGATATGGTTTTAGGAAAGATGGCTCCGGGATCACAGTTCATCGAGTGGAAGTCATAGATAGGCCTATAAACGTCTTGAAAAGACATTTTCGTTTTTTTTATGTATTTGCGTTTTTTATTTGGTTATTTTTCTGAGGCAGAATTTTTATCGCGAATAACGTGAAGCGGAGTGGGACGCCATATCTACATGTACGAGTGACACTTTACTTCGCTTTGTATTGGAACCGACTTCTTCACGCCTTTTTCTCCAGGCTATGATTTCAGCTGGCCTTTGTTGAAACCGCTTGCAACTACTTCCCTGCCCGCAGCTTTTTCAAAACATCATTTTTAATTTGCGACCTGGAAAAACAAGAGAATTGGTACCTTAGGTTGCATGAGTGTAGGAGTAGATAGTGTATGTACTATCTTTTAAACAGACTGATATGTACTCTGCGCCACGATCAAAGTGGAATACTGATAATAAAAGGGAGAGAGGAATAAGGCACAATATTTATTTTCATGTAAATGTGTCCAGTGGGTAAAATCGGAAATATTCGTTGTATCGTAGCTATTCATTTGAAAAAAGAAGATATTTTGGTTCTAACATTGAAAGGCTATGGATAGAAATACTAAAGACGATCTGGTGTAGTAATAATGAGCTCTGAACGACTTGTGTACCGTATAGATGGTCAGGAATTTTGTAGTATTTTCTGGAGCTGTAATCGATCCGTCGCAAAGTGGTCTAAAATACAATAGTTGGATTAATATGTAAAAATCTTTCCAAGACATTTTGTTTGCTAATCGTTTCCCAATTTATCAGTGAGTTAATTCTGTATTCCGAGGTCACCGCCCTATCAGTAAACCCCCATAAACCATTCGCAAAGCAATGTCCAGTCCCTTGTCTACCTTTCCTGGAACCAGACATATGATTAGCTATTTCTGTGAAGAAGTGCTGCTATGAAGGAACCAAAAATATAAATTTTTTAGAACGTAATTTTTTATTTACATTTTTTAAAATGGTTTTTATGTGTTTATTCCTTATTAAAATCTAAATAAATTGTTGGGGGTTTTTCTTGTTATACTATTTTGTCATTTGAATAAGTTTTATAAAATAATTTATACGGACTTCCTCAGAGATATCGATGGAAATTTTTCAAAATATATATACCGAAATACTACTCTCAGACTACTTAGCTGTGATAATGTGTGACTGTAAATGTAATAACGATTTTGAGTCATTACTATGCCAGTTTATCAGCTGGAGCTTTTCGAGGATTTGAACAGTGAAATAGACATTACGGAAATGTACTCATGTGTTTGAGATTATTTGTTAAGAACTAGCAAGTATATATGTGAAGAAAACTATCGACATGTACGTGCAAAATTGAAGGCTAAAAGGTTGAAAAGCTACACAAAAAATCTCTGTTTTAGGAAGATGACTTTGGTTGAAGCAGAATCACATTTTCTGTGTGATCTACCAATGTTAGTAAGAAGCAAGCACGTGTCTTGAAACGAGTGTTGCTAATTCCAGTCTAGGAAGACTCAAAATCCGTTCTCGGAATTCAGCAAAAAATTCTAAATAAAATAAGTGTAACCGCTGCATTCTCTGTCAAGCCCCGAGTAATTCACGCAACAAAACATGAGTACATTAAGTGAAGTACATTTTTCCAAAAGACAACCAACTTAAACATTGTTTACGGTAAAGTAAGTACTTAATAAATAAACATTTGAAAAATGGTACTGCCCCTACCTGCATATTTTTCAATGTTTACAGTGATTGGTTTCCGCCCAGTAAAGATGGTAACGACAGACGGAATATAGTTTCATGGCTTAAATTATAATTAAAAGTGTTAATTAAACATTTCTGCATACTGAAATATTGTATTAAGATTTATGTATTTTCAAGGCATAGGCCTATACGCGTAAGAATTATCAAACTATGTGGAATATTTACTTTTCCAATGGCTTCACAGTTTCGCCTGACAAACGCATGAATAGTCATCAGGTCTGTGGGAATGTAAATTTTTCACATGGTGGAAGAAAACACAATGTGCATGCTAGTAGATCTTAAGCAGGGCTTTCAAAAGTTGTCAGTTTACCGTGAACAGTATATACAACTGTTGCAAGCTGCTTACATCTTCTATTCTTATAAAAATCTTCTAGCGTAGGTAAAAGTAGTTGTCAAACAGAATGGAGCAGAGGTTGCTGTGCTAGTAGTTCCAGTTACTCATTCTTATGGAGCTGTATTTTATAATAAAGCTGTAGTTCCTAAGTGGGGTGAATTTTAGAATTAAGTTGTCGTTTATAAGATTTCGATATAAAGTAATTAATCAAATCTGTTGAGGCGTTCTATATTATCGATCAAAACAGTTTCTCTTAACGATAATCATTATATTTCCACTACCATCAAAAAGTTAAAAATTAAAACTCCCTATTACTACACTTTAAGTGTACGTGTTGAATTACAACAGTATTAAACATATCAAATTAAATAGGAGAAAATAATTGGTTTTCATTAATTTCACACTTCCGCTAATTAAATACTTAAACGTATTATCAGCACGTTTACTGTCGCAAACGTCACGAAAGAAAAAACAATTCTTATGAGATACTGAATAAATCTTCCGTACCATAAGTCAGAAATAATTTTACATCTTCAAATACCACAATATCAATTACAGTAATATAGCACCATCTGATTATTTTTAAAATATGTGATCCGGCTTGGATTAGGTAATTTTTCTTCATCACTGTATTCGTCATTTGAACATTTCTGTACAACCGACCTTCATTTAATCAAAATATTCATTGCGTCTTGTTTTTCACCAGAACTATAATATCTATATTGCGGATGTATGTTCTACGCCGTAGGTATTACAAGAAGGTGGCACGTGGTAATTGTTTTATTGCCCAAAGATAACGCTTAGCACATTTTGATAAGTTAGATGAATGATAAGGATCATATTGGATCGTTGTTTCGACCTCCTTGTTTCACGAAAATGACCCCTAAAGTATCACAGTAGTAAACAATAGTCATTTCGGATGAGCGCCGGCAAACGACATTGAAGTATACATTACAAATATATTTTAAAGTATATGGGTATATTGTTTATTTTATTTATTGTAACTCTTTGCGTTCAATAACGTAAAGAGAGTAAAATGTAAAAAAATATGAAAAAGGTTTCTGGCGAAAATGTTTTGAATTATTAATTTTAATCACAACAGTATTAAAACCTTTATATTTTTTTTATTGCAAATGGCTAGATTCTCAACGTTTTCTATTTCTACCCATTCCCCAAGATGTACAAAATACCGTATCACAATTCTATAAAAAATATATAAAAACATCAATACTCTTTATTAAATATGCAAAAAAAACANTTTATTTTCTCAAAAATAGCATTTTTTAAGGTGGCAACCTTAATAAAATTTCAAAATTTAAGAAAAAAAATTATTCGTAAATTAGGGGGCAAATAGTCTTACGAAAATTAGGACAATAAAGAAAAATTACTGCCACAAAATTGGCATATAAGAGTTATATCAAGAATTATCAATTTCAGTTAATTTTGTTTTCAAATATGTGACAATGTAGTCTTTATTTCTCAAAATAGCATTTTATCTCCAACAACTCAGATAAAAATATAAGAGCGTATAGTAAAAATTAACTCTGAATACAGGGGCACAAATATTAAGATAATTTTATTTATTCAATCAAGTTAAGCAAAATTTCATAGATTAATTTAAAACCACCATTATACATAATTTTACATCAAAATTTATTAAAATCAATCAACTTTTATCGAAAAATATATATTTTAACATGTGGCACAACACTAATGTTAACTTTAAATAAAATAGCTCGTATAGAAGTCGTACAAAAGTGGTAGGACACAAAACTGACAACAATAGTCCTATTTCTCTAATATTGTCTTCCTACTTGACCAAACATTTAATGAAACAGATCATGTGATCCCATATGCTACCCTAATTTTTAGTCAGTTACAATAATAACATTTGTAGTATCATGAAAGATGTTTATCTATTTATGATTTTCGGATTTTAAATGTTTATTTAACGAAACCCTTAACAAGTTAAGAATGGCTTTCAACTACCCAGTTTAAACTACTTTTTAAACGTGTAAGTGTTTTTTACAGCACATTTTTTAAGGAACGTAATTTTTGTATGATTTTCTGTTTGTAAATGTTTATTTAACGAAACCCTTAATAATTATATCCGTTTATACATTTTATTTTTATATAGTAATTATTTGTTAAATATTCTGAGGCTCTTCTGTTATTACAATTTATGCAACATCTTCGAACACTATAAAAATTGTCTATAGATTTAATAATTTTACAATTTCTACAACATATAATATTCTCCATTTTTACAATAATACGAGGGTTATTCGGAAAGTAAGGTACGAATCGCCGTAGCTAATCGAATGTCGCGCGAACACTGTAACGCGCATGCGCACCTACTCCCAGCTTGCATTACTCGTCAAACGACGCCATTTGCATTGGTATTGTTGCAGTGTGCTGTTAACAGTGTCAGTTCAAATGTTTAAAACAATTTATCAGACTGCCGACTGTGAAATACGTTCAGTGATTCGGTTTTTAACAGCAAGGAACGTTTCAGCAGCGGAAGTTCATCGACAGATAAGTCAAATGTATGGCCCCAATGCAATGAGTGACAGCAAAATGCTTAAGTGGGTGAGAGTTTTCAAGGATGGACCGGAAAATGTCCATGATGAACCGCGATCAGGCCGACCATCAGTAATCACAGGAGATTTGGTCAAAGCCACGGACGAAAAGATTCGTGAACTAGGCTCTCATTGAATATGATCAAGCTTTTGAAGTTGGATTTAGCTAGCTTTGCTTCACATTTCTGGGCATCTGATTATAGTTCTATATTTCGCTTATTCCTTACATTCTCCATTGTTTTACCGAACACGGAGGTGTTCATCAGCTTGTAGAAGTCCTTTTCAAAATCGTTTGTTGTCTTCGTGCTCATTGGTGTGTTCAAATCTATGTACTCAGTTAGTCAATAGGGTTGGTTATTTTTCAGTACTGTGTGTATCTTCACAATCTTCGATGTATTAGACGGACGCTAGTATAAATTACGATACTATAACAACAATTTATTTTTACCTCATAATGCAGTTTAAAATTTAGATAAATTTTTCCCTGGAATTTTCTTTTTTTTCTGAACACCATGGAAAATCTTTATGTATATGTTGTAGTTTTTTCCCAATATTCCAAATAAATTTCTTATATGTTTCTATGGCCTGAAAAGTCGTTCATATTTAACGTATATTTCTGCCAAAAAGCTAAGTCGAATGTTGTGTAGTCGGTCCATTCGAAACCTCCATATGTATATTTCTTGACTGTATAAATTAGTTTTATCTAGATACATTGATAAAAGATTCCATATTTTCAACAGTCTCCTAGATATTTATTATTTACTTCAACATATATATTTTGCAACTATGAGATGTTCCTCCTTTAATTCATTTTTTAATCATAAATATCATATCATAATCATATATTCATTCTAGAGAATGCTTGATAACTTTTTACATGGCATCCTACAATGATCCTAGTGCAGTGCAATACCAATCTGCATCCAAACTTTAAGAATTTGTAAAAAAATTTCTAAAGTTTTCAAATATATCCGC
The DNA here is from genome assembly GCA_002778355.1 of Clitarchus hookeri. Classification (NCBI taxonomy): domain Eukaryota; kingdom Metazoa; phylum Arthropoda; class Insecta; order Phasmatodea; family Phasmatidae; genus Clitarchus; species Clitarchus hookeri. The sequence continues at coordinate 288,674 of NQII01004025.1, forward strand.
TAATAATAATTCAGCTGTCTTTAAGTGAAAGTAATTATATTCTCCTAGATTTGTCATATTGGCTTTCTTCCTTATTAATGTTGAGTTTTCACAATATTATTAATATATATCACATTCATTTAACTTATTACAGAATTCGTTCTTTGGTGGAAGTTCAGTTTATTCAAACTTTTTTTCAATAATCTATGTAATCAAATGGATAAGAATATTTTTAGTTTCTAAATCAAGTATATCTTCTGGAAAAATTTTTAAGAATATATTTAAGTTGATCCACTGTTAAATTTGATGATAATTTATCTAAACTACTGGCCATAAGCTTGAAAGTATCAACGAACCCCATATTTAACTTATACCTGTTTTCCAAAAGCGATCTATTTCTATTTATAGTTTTCATTCACTTTTATCTTTTTATCATCATAATCTAGCATATTAAGAAATAAATATGCATAAAAACCTCTTATATTGTGGAAGTAAATTTGAACAAAATTATGTACATTTAGTTGTAGGTTGCAATTATTATACACTGGATTTATAAACTTCCAATTTAAGGTATGATTCCCATGTACGTTTTTATTTCATTGTGCATATTTACATACACAAATTGAAGGTTTTTTTTAAATATATTATATTATTAGTTTTCTTTCATTAGTTATGGTCGCATTAGCTGAATTAGTGAATAAATTCCCCCAATTTCTTCTACTTGATTGTGCATATGTACATACACAAATTGCACAGTTTTTTATTTATAATATATAATAAGTTTTCTTCCATTTTTTATGGTTTCATTACCTCAATTAGAAAATATATTACTTCAATTCCTTCTACATTTGCCATATAAAGACTGTATGCGGAGTTGGTCCTCAATAAATAACTGCGTTCTTACAATCTGCATAACTACATACAATGTAATAACAAAATTTAGATTCTTTGTGTAACCATTATTTTATTGCATATTATTCGTCATTCAACGCAAATTCTGTAGTATTTATTTGTTTATCACTACGTTTGTATCTTTCTTTAAGTACTGTCTAGTAAATACTTTTATCAATAACATCTTCAGTTAAAACTAGACGTTTTGTGATTAATTTAAATTTCGAGATATATGTGGGACTGGGCTTGATGTCTATATCTTCTTTAATAATTGTTTATAATTTGCTGTGGCCGTGAATGGAACATTCAATGTTTGTTGATAACTTTTGAATAGTGCTTTATCACCTTTCTTTGGTAATTCGATCTTAACAACTTCTTTCACTGAAAATTTTTATGCTGGTTTATCTAAATTTCCTGGGTAATATAGTAAAGTAAATATCTTACACAAATATAAACGCTATTTTTTTATTTGTAAAATGCATAGAAATCAATTTTGACAAATATTTTAACCAAAAATAATGAGTGTTTTCACCTTGTTTAAAGTAAAATTAGGTAACATGTTTATCTCTCTTGTGTTTCGTAATTTTAAACATTTGATGTTAAGAGCCGCCCAAATCTCTCTACTCTCTCTACTCGTAAACAATTTCAAACAAATGGCGTAACACAAACGCCATTATTCGACGTATAACTTGCATGGCATGTGTTGTATAGAAAACGTGATATACATAACAATAATAAGTGTTTGATTTCCTACAAGAACATGTTTGCTGATATATACCTTATTTGTTATTTCTAAAGAAAAAAGAATTTATCTCTGCGTAAACTTACGCCACTTACCCCAGTGAATGATAGAATACATATTTTACTAAGAATTGTTACCCATTTTTTAATTTTCTACATACATTTCATGATATTTTTGCTATTATCTCTTGAACCTTTATAACATAAAAGGCAATTAAACAAGTAAAATTCAATTATTTTTAATTGTTATTTAATATGTTTTGCAAAATTAATACGAATTAAAATAAGCGTAAAGTTTACATACATAAGCTTTTTAAGAATACCCAAAATTCCATAGTCTCTAGTAACTTATGTTGTATAATTTTGATGACAAACCAGTAATCCACAAAATTTGACCCTTAAAATTGCTACAATGTATTTTACTTAATTTTTTTGGTTGTAACATTTCATCCTTCATCAAAGTACCTTGATTCCGTTTCAGAGATTGATTTGAATTTATGATATTAAACAGTTCTAAAACATTTTTATATATAGTATATTATTTTTAAATTAGTTTGACTAACACTACCACTATACTTTACAAAACAATCACGAAATCAAAATATAATTTCCTTCATAAATATCCCAAAAATTCTAACAATACAAACTTTATCAATTTTTTGACTGTGTGAAACAATGGAACTATATTAGCTGTATTAAATTTTCAACATCGATCTAATGAAGTATTATGAAATTAATACATTGCGTATTCTGTGATATTTTTATCGCGGAATATGAATTTTGCGTTTATATATATTACAATAAGTATATTAATAAATATATAATGAATAACATGTTCGTTATTACTGTGATGCTACTCGCCACCTGTAGGATACAAGGTTGTTTGTAGGGTACGAGTTACCTCTACCAGGCACAGACTATGGGAGCCTTGGATGTTTAATAGGGGTAAACAATAACTTCATAACTTCTTGGTCTCTCAGTTACTATTTAAGAAGTTTATATTTCACCGGAAACAAATGCATACACTAACCCTGCGAGTTGTGAGCCTTAAGGGCGGCTTAAAGTATTCGTGCTAACAGCTGCCGATATCGTGGGGGAATACTAGGCATCGGGGAATGTTCCTTGAGTGACGGACGCTGGTACTTAGCTGTATCTGTTGTTGGGTTGTTCCAGCGGTAGGTTGAGGTCTGGTAATCTGGGAGGCCCTTCAAGAGCCATCGGCTCGGTCTTGTTGGTGTGGTGGACTCAGCTGGCTTCCTGCTTCGGGCTGACCCTTCAGCCTCGATGACGGCTCTCCACGATGGACTGTCCCGGAGTTCTCTCCTCGACGACCTCACGATACGACTGACCCCTTCTTTTCCCGCAAGTTGGCTTTTAACCTTTCCTCGGTGACCTCCAAGATCTCCACATGTGTCTCACTCATGGGGGGGGGGAGTGGGGGGTCCGCAACCATACTGCCAAACAATGTCAGCCTTCTTACTCGTATAACTAGAGGTGCATCGGCGAAACTCTAGCCTACCTCTGCATTACCTCGGAACATGTCCATGTTCTCACTTGTTTTACTTGGGGAGGGGTGGCATGGCAATACTGCCAAACACTGTCAGCCCTTTTCTCGTGTATCTCCACTATAGGTGCCACCCGCCTTCCTACGTATCTCAATCAGGGTGCGTCGGCGATATTCTAGCCGCCGCCCGCCTTTGCACATGTCCTAACTCCCTCGTTGGCGAATTGCTAGATTAANGCTGGCCTAGCCTCGTGGCTCCTGTCTACTGGGGTCCTACATTGAGGATACTGGTTTAAGATGGCGGAGGGTGTGAGAGCGGCGCTTCTGAATACTTACACTATGCGGCACACGTCAACTCAATTAACTAATCTCACTGCACTGATGCATCCATTCTACCTAGCGACTCCTTACTGTATAAGTTATCAGCCACTTCATCCACAGCATTAATACCAAATAGAAACAGGTACAGATTTTATTATTATTTACATCAGCAACTGCATAATAGCCAATAGGTTTTCAATTACTTCGAAAACCAACCCGTCCAACTATGTATTTTCTTTCCTTTGCCCATAAATGAATTGTCGAACCAAATAAATGGTAATCTGAATTGTTTAGGGTCCTATTCTAGCGAATGTTCTGTTAACTACGAGGTCGTGCTACTTTTGTACCAAAGTAAGGCCTGACACTCACCTGAGATCAGAAAAGCGTGTCACAATATGTAGATATATCCGCAACTGAACACGCTTATCTCTTCAATGTACAAATGCTAACAAGTAAAAAAAAAAAAATCGATTGTTTACAAGAAACAGTAACTACGCATAAATAACGCAGTTATTTTGTTGGCTATCTCTAACTCATCCAGTTTCATTCCTAAGAAATTGTTGGGAATTCCTTCCAACGTACATTTAGTATAAAATAATGTCTGCATAAATTCAAAAGTACTAAACTGGATGTGATAAAGTTAATGCAAGGTAAGTTTCAATAACGTAAAAATAAATTAGGCCTATGCTAGGTGACGGCAATATCTAGCTAGAGAACAGTTAAAGTTTTCTGTTGGAACACAGAAAAATTGTGTCTTTTTTTAAGGAGTCCTGTACCTTTTCGGAATGGATTAATGTTTTTTTTTTTTTGGCTATCTACATGTTAGTGTGAACATGCTAAAAAAAGGTCACTACGTTTAAAATTTTTGTACGGCGATGTGCTCTGAGATTTCTGCTTGGTGGTATTTTCATAGGTTAATAGTCCTTATCTAAAACTTCGGGCGCAGCACCTAAAAGCCACTTTCAGTATGAAAACTGGTATCTGTGTGTGTTTGTTGATGTGAGTCACTGTATGTGTGATGGCGTTAATACGATGCTTAGGAATGGAACATTCTCGTTTCACAAGCATGGGGAGCATTCGTTAAAAATTCATATTGGCAAACGAACAACGGGTGAAACCAGATAAAGCAAGAAGTGGCGGTTGAGAAGGGGGTAGGTAGGGTCGTAGGAGGGAATTTTTTGTGATGTGTAGTGAGGGATGAATGTTAGGCTGTATTGGTCAACCAGAGCAGGCAGGAAGCTGTTGTTGCTTGGTGAGGGACTGGAGGGTGGTGACGCTGTGAGCTGGAACTCGGCGCGCCTTAGAATATTAATACCCTGTCCGGGGCTTAATCACATGGCCAGTCTGCGGGGAGTGGCGTATGAGGAGGGATAGTGAGGTTCGCATTAGCCGGTCTGCGTCTTTGGGCTCGCTGAAACATTCAGGATCGCCGCCACAGACCTCGCGAGCCGTGATGGTTGCTTGGCCGCCCGTGCGTGCAGAGCTCTCACGCATGCATACGAGTACGTGAACGCCGTCCGTCGGCTTCTATGGCAGCAGTCGGCTTCCTCCTCGTCCACGCCCTCTCCCTCCTAGTAACACCATGCACGCATACTGAAGTCGCAGAATAGCTGAGTCTACGAAAGCGAAGCTCGCCTACGAGTATTCGACACTCCAAAAAAAACTACACGTAAATGACAGTGTCTACAGCAGAATGGCAAAAGTTAATAAATAAACAAAGAATTAATTTTGGCTTTGAAACACACCTTTATGAAAAGATAGGTTTAGAAAACCTCACTTCTTATTGTCGACAGTTGGTTTCTAACTTGGAGAGTTAACCATGTTTTTCTTTTGGAATGGGCACAATATAACTGAGCACATGCTTGTATTCATTTTTTTCTTTTAAAAAATATTGAACCAAAAATCAAAGTAAATTGCATAAAATCTTCAACATAATGACGCTCTCCTATAAACCTGACTACATTAAGATTTATTCACTATTTTTCATAAACGCGGGGACTATCTTTGAAGAGAGAGCTGGGGATGTGCTTTGGGATAAACCTGCCTTCGGCGAGACACCGCCTTTGCTACACAGCTGCGCTCGGATTAGAGGGATACCAACTCAGTCTTTGCAAAAATGAGCCATTATCATATCCACAGGACCTACCTTTACCCCATACCGCATTACGACTTAGTGACTACAACGACCTAAGGCCAACCTTCAGTGAATACGATGGACGATATTAGTTAAGTCAGCAATTCACAAATAAATGTCATAATAACTTGTAGCAATTCGTGTGCCAAAATATTTGTGGATAACTTCCAAGCATAAATTTAAACGCATTTAAGTTACCACTGACTAGTCGTAAATATACGAAGAATGACAATACGGTTCTAAATAATGATCACTGGTAATGTCGAAGTGACAAAAACTAAATAATAACAAACAAGTCGCTTACCTAAGGCTGAACAGTCAGTTAACTCAAATCACAACGCAGACGCTGCCAAAGCCAAGCAAGGCGAAAAAAAGACAAAAAAACATTGTTCCGTTAGTAAAAATTCACAGAAAACGGTAACGGAAAGCTGAAATCATATAATTTTGGACAGAAGAAAAAACATGATTCCTTTAATGAGTGGGTCTCTACTAAATGCACGGAGGCAGGACTATTTTTTTGACCAGTACAGGTTTATCATACACTCTCAACATTACTACTGTTTGCTCAGTCGAGGTCAACACATATGAGAAAAAACTGACCAATCTTGCATTTAATGTGTAAATACGTACGCACAATTTTGAGAACCTGCGTAGAAAGTGGAAAGTGGCGAGCTAGAGTCATAAAATAAAATTAATTAATTAGTTATATTTTCCAAACATGTGGTTTCCTCGAAGGTTGTTTTGACTGCCTGTGTAATAGCAATATGATTTAATTTATAGACGTCTAATGGAACACATTTAGCATTTCAACTTAAGCTCATATATGTATTTTGATTTTTGCTAAGACTGTGCGGGTGTGCGCCAGAGAAGAGCTTTCAAGGGTCAGTTAAAAGAATTATGAACTTTTTTTATCTAAGTCACATTAAAATATATATATTTAAAAAACAAAAGAAGGCTAAATTATGGGTAATTATTAATAAAAATTCACACATCCCTTAAAATTGTATTTAATTGAGAACGCAAATGCTGGCAAATATATTTTCCTTCAATTTTTGTTTATTATTAATAGTATGAATTGTAAAGAAATTGAAATGTTATGATGCAGTTGTGAACGTGCATTGAAAACTTGCATCAACAGTACTAAGGCCGTGTTATTTATGTTAACATTATAAAGATTTCACTGTTAGTAAATACATGTACATTATTTAGAAAATATCTTCGTGTTGTTCACAAATACACCGTAAAAATATTCCGAATGGGGAAGAAACAAAAGAAAAATATTAGGATTTAATGAGTGGTTGATTTTTGGTACACTCGGTAAATCGTAAAATGTCACGTCTTTATAGCACATAATACTGTGTACGTCCCACTTCGAGTATATTTGGCAATGTAAAATTTCGCTAGTCGAAATCGCAACACTAAGAGTCGCTCTATACAAATCATGGGGGGTTCGCGGTCTGAAACTCTTGCGTAGGAATTCAAAATGTTCTTAATGTCCAAACAATTTAGGAGATCGAATAAAGCACACATTAACATTTCAACACATAGAGAAACAATAAATTTAAGTAAATCTACTAGAAACTGACGTCACTGGATGTTTGCTACGGTCATGGCCACAATTTGCGAGTCATTAAATTAAAAATCTATCTCGAATCCAACCTATTGTTTCTTGATGAGTCGCTACATTTATGTGTTTTATAAGTTGAATATGCTGTATTTTGTTTGCATTTGTAGATACCCGGGAAATGTGAAGAAAATAAAGAAAACCAAATTTGTACTGTAAATTTTTCTTAGGACTAAATTAATTTGAGATTCACAAATATATTAACATTTAAAGTGCGTTCCATGTTATTAAGAAGGCATACCATCTACATAAAAAACTGAAAAGGGAAACTAATCAGTTATTTTGTAAACTATTTTTATTGTCTTCAACGACGCGTATGGGCGTTGTAGATTGCATGCACGAAACCTAGAACCTCACGAACGCTCAAGTTATCAGATCTTTTGCATTGCAAAGTATCTTCCAAAGAAAGAAATATGTCAACCGATGGTAAAAAATATCAATAATTATAAATAACTAATTACACCAAAAATTAAGTTTTGATTAATTTTTAATACTTTTATTTGTTTGAATAAAACTAATAGCAATGCAAAACATTGATTAACTAAACAAGACAAAGCGAAAAAATAAATTAATTATATAACTAATGAGCCTCATTTTCTCTAGACGGATGCAGATAATTTTTTATGAAGTTGACAGGAATATAATTTCAGATGGAACCAAAAACATATGCAACAGTAGTGAGACAATTACAAATACACACGTGCCTGTACCGGGACCCGAAACCAGAGAACCTCTTACCATAAGCAAACATGCAATCAACTGCATTACGGAGATAGGTTTCGGAACACCAACTTTGGATTTAATCAGTGTAATGTGTTAAATGATAGTGTTTATTAACCAGAAATATCCACAGAGACGTTATTCTGCAAATACGTGTCTGAACCAGTTAAAACCCGCAACATACCGTAGAGATACTTGTGTAAAGAATTTGGTGGAAATTAGTTGATATGTGCCCTAGATATTGCAAAAGAACTTTATTTTCTTATTTGGCGTTATCTTACAAAAATGCCTTAAAAGAGGTTCTGTATACGATTCTTCTACTATATAATGTCAACATGCACATTTCAGTTGAATTTAGTTACATGGTTTAGAAAACAAAACAAAATGTTATCGCAAATAGGCCCATTATAAAAATAACTGTCTGACCTCACTTAAATCATGTAGTTATTGCCTTCTGTAGCACTACTGGTGTGCGAAATTTGGTGGAACATAGTTTGAATGGTTCCAAAAATATAGCAAAATGTTCAGTTTTCTCACCGAGCACTATTTTACAAAAAAAAAAAAAAACTGTTCACTCTATATTCATAATTGATGCTTCTAATGAATACTGTTAGAATTCAAAATTTAGAAGAATTTTGTTTAATTGTATAGTTGATATAACATACTTATTTTATTAATTTAAATTTACGTCATTAAAAAAATACCTGTCCGACTTAAAACATGTAAGTTTGCATTCCAAATTGAAGCACTACGTGTGTGTAAAATTTATTGGGTATTGGTTGATTTGTCCTCGAAATATGGTATAAAATGTGACGCATAATAATTTGGTATTTCTGCACACTTCTTATTATTTTATTTTATTTCCGTTGCTAATTTATTGTTTAAATTCGCTATTTACATGAGAGTTCTATTGGCATAATACTTTATTATATACCTTCACTCTGTGCTAAAAACAATGAAATCAAGGGCGTTGGAACTTGTATAACAGGCCGTACCGCGGAAGAAGGTATCGTCAAAGAGGTGGATCCTGCAGAGGTAGACAATTGAGAGACCCAAAAGATTAACATAGTGATTTGTAACCACATCCTACTGAATCAACCACGTCATGTAGTCCGTCAAACCAGTGAGACGTGACTAATAACCGGAACAGCAACAGGGCAGGTCCCTTAGTAATAGTTCAATGGTACCTGGACAGAGCACTATCCCAGTACAAGAAGAAATTGCTAACTACAACTTTGAAGCAGCACAGCTGACTGAACAGAATATTAGCCCGGAAAGCAATCCGGGTTTTGCAATACATCCTGGAGGAGGTTACTTTGCGAATAAGGAGCCGCTAGACCCACGCACACCTGCTTTTGTACCCACATAATCGAGAAGTACATGGAATGAAAACACCACAAGACAGAATGTAAATTACACAAGCCAGGACAGGAAATTTAACTGGTTGGTAATCCAGCATTTTTTACCCTTATAAACTACCAGTTCCGCCAGCGTAAGTGGAAGAAACGCAACTTCAAGAGAGGTAAGTGAGAGATGAGCTTAAACTTTTGGTGGAGCAGACACTTCATTTAGCAGTCCAGAAGAAAAAAAATTACTAAGACGTCGCGAATTAAAGCAGTTCAAGTCAGCCAACTTGTTTTAGTGAAGACAGTGAATGTAAGCAAGTTCCGGGATTTTGTCAGTGCTAAGCTTCTACTGCTGTATGGTGGTCCATATGTTGTGACAGGTGTGAAAAAGGCCAACTGCTACGAGCTTGTTGTTCCTACATCTGGAAAAATTATACGTCATTTTAACTTAACATCACTAAGAAAGTATCACGCTCCAATAGCAAGAGTATAAGTTAATACACGGATTTAAAGTAGCTAGCGCAGGACGTAATCAGATGACTGGATGTTTTCTTTCCCATCAGCAAGGCCAATAGCTGACTGTATTTGTTTATTTGAGGAATGTGAGAGAGTAAGCGATTTTATTTATTTAATGTTTGGAATTATGGAATTTTTTTTAATTATGTAGCAGCCCATTGAGGCTTGGTTTGGCGCGATGTATCATGCCGTAGCCGGAGCGATGTATTCCAGGCCGTTTTAAGGACCCTTCCCAAGTACGCCGAAAATATATAGTTATTAGCAGCTGAGAAGAAACCGTTTGCAAGAAACATGCGCAAAAGATAAAGAATAACAAGTATATTGTATTACGTAAGCTATCTAAGAAGTGAAATTTTTTATTTAACCTTCCAAAGGGAACAACGAGCTGAGCCTGCCTAGAATAGTATTATCACCTGGCCTACCCACACTTCGCTATAGTACTCACTGCGTTTTCCCAGTTTCTCTTTAAAGATTTACATTTGGGTTGCCATACTCTGAGCTATAACGGACTCGTTACTGCAGGAAACATTTTTTTTTAACGACAAAGCATCACGCTCTCATTAATAATTCACATGAACACTTTTAAATCAGATGATTACTAACCGTGGTGCCTTTAGAGGTGAAATTTCATAAGGTTTTGAAGAAGTTCATCTAAGGTTCTTCATTGTGAGCCGTCGTTGTAATAATACTTCTCTCTTTCATGTGTCTTCTTTCCTACTTATCACTTAATGTTATCTTGTTTTATGTGTTGAATATATATATATATATATATATATATATATATATATATATATAATTCCCGATATTTTAAATATAATTCATTTGTGTGATATCTTCGTTTTTACATCGTTGTCTCCATGATAACACAATAAACATCCACCGACGTCTTCCGCGTATGAATTAGCATGCAGTATTTCCTGACATTAAGTGTAAATTGTGGTAAAAATACTGATTTATAATGTATACAATTTTTTTTCATATTTATTACGTTGATTTTGACAGCACAATTGTATGTGGTATAATAAAGACTGTGAAAATGGTATTGTTGGACACTGAGTTTTTCAGTGCCATTTTAAATACTGTGAAAGTGACATTATGGTATACTGTGAGTTTTCCGGTGACATTTTGCGCGTGATATGGACGCCACTATTTAAGTATTTTGCTGCTTATTTTCCGAGGAACTGATACCAGGTTGAAATTCTCAAGCTTCACACTTATTGCAAGTAAATTAAACACTCGTTTAGCGTGGCATACTAACTATTAAATCAGACTGCCCATGCAACAAGTTCGGATAGATCTCTAACAAATGTTTGAAGTTTATGCTCAGACTGTGCCAACTTGGGTTAATGGCAGTGCAAATGCCTAAAAAACTGAATAGTTGTTCAGCTTGAGGACTGGCACTACCCTGACACAACATACACGAGCGGCAAGGAGGTAGAAGTTCTCGCCTACACCACGGCATCGCAGCAGCTGACCGAGCTACAAGAAACTATTTCGGCGGTTGGTGAACCGACCACGCCCGACGGAAGCCGAGGTTATGCGAGCGCTGTGAACCATGACTCCCAATGAACGAAGCGCCACCTTTCAAATTGCAACGCAACAATTAAGGAAGTAATAATGAACATTTTCTTTCAATTTATAAAATTGATAAAGATGTTTTTTTTCAAAAACGGAGATGTGGGAATGGACATTAAGTTGATTGTTAACAGTCATTCATATATTATGCTACTTAATTTTAATTTGTTTCTTTCTATATTTGAAAATTTTTAATGGGTATGCTCCAAAGTTTGTTCTCATCAATATGCCATGATTACGTAAAGTTCCAAGGCAACTTAATTATTTATCATACGTCAACTTAGTATTTAATTGTTCAAAATTTTTTTCATTTCCTGAGTAGTGAAATTTCAGGAAAAGTTTGGTGGAGCATTTTCTGTAACGAATGATAATTTGTTACTTCAGCATACTTCTAATTTTTTATTTTATTTCCAACGCAAATTTATTTCTTATATTTGCTATTTACATGGCAGTTCTGTTGGCAGAACTCTTTATTATTTAGTTGCTCTATGTGCTTGTAATTTTGTGCAAATATTTGTTTACCTTATTGTTTACGCCTTAAATTGAGGTATTGCAGTATAACCACAAATAAAAATATTTTCAGAAATGTTAAATTAACTTTATGTTATAATGCTGCATTTTGAGATAACGATGCTAAAGAAATTGCCAAAAAAATTTATTTAAATGTAAACATTACTTAATAGTTAACAGCATAGTACAATACGTAATATTGTGCAAGGGAATTTTTGGAGGTGCTTCGCCTATTGTGCTATGGCAAATTCAAACTGGACTGTGTTGAAAAGTTGTCTCTGCTTTTGGAACTTTTAAGTCGGCATCTTGGATCCTGAAGCTAATTGACAAATTCTGAAAAACTATTATTTTTGACATTGATCAAGTTCTTCTCAGGATATTATTTTAGGCCTCCGGTGTGCGCTTGGTGCAAGAGAAGAGTGCCCAGGTTATTAATTAGCAGAAAAGGGCTCCCTGAATTGCTGCATGTACTGTCTTATACCAATTAAATTGCTATCATAAGATACTAGAACTCCTTGCTCCACAAGAATTACAGTTACAGATAAGTAAAAATTTAAATAAGTTGCTAAGGTCAGCAGTTGGATGCAATATGATTTCTCTACTAAAGTACTCAAGAATTCTGCACAACCCTTTCTCTATGGCTTTCCTTGTAAAATTTGTCTAGTCTTCCTTCAGAATTAGAGATCAAATGCATCTACCTAAATATATTATAAATGAGCTAAGCCTAGGTAAGAAAAATTATTGAATGGTAAATGCAATAGATGAAAATAAAATATTATTTTTATTTAACATTAATAATATTTTTCCTAGAGTGAATGGACTACCTTAAGCTGCCGAATGTCAGTTTTAATTATAGTTATATTCTGAGTTGAGCTCATGCTTAAATTTGAGCTGCTTTTATTTGTATATCTCAACATTGATTGTTTGTGTTTTGTCACCAAACTTTCAATCGTAATAATTTAACGCTCCTCAAATATTGGACTTCATTTTTGGTTGGTATTTTGCTCAATAGTATTATTTTTCATTATGACTATAGTGTTGATTGTGACTGACCTATTGCTGATGTTTGCATTCTACTACAATTAATTCTTATATGACTTTCACTCCAGTATACTTATATTACAGCTTGGTTCGCTAAAGACCACTCACTAGTATGACATATGAAATACCGTATTTATTGCAATGTCTACTAATCGTAGGGTATTAAAAAATAAAAATTATCCTACACACCCCACACACACCTACAACTGTTTTCCTCAAAAATTTATTTTTTTCAAATGACGATCTTCATAATTGGATGACAAAAAGGTTACCTTTGTATTAGGATATTCGATGATTGTCATAGTTACTGTCAGTATACAAAGTTAAGCTATAATCGGTTACATAGTTTTTTAGATACAGTATACTAAGCTGAAGTGTTTATATAGACGCCATTCCAAAATTAAGCGTCTGTTTAACTTAAATATATTAAAAAAATATGTGCTACCTTAGTAAAACTTCTTCGCAATAGTTATTAAGAATCTGCTAAATGTTTCCTGAGATATGACAATTTTTTATGACGGTATATTTTACAAAATGTGGGAGAAGTGGAAATCTCTATGTACTCAATTTGATGGTTGTAATAGATAATGCCAGTACACATAGTCAGGTTGAAATTTGTTCCGTAGGGTCATATAAACAGCATAGTAAGCCAAAAAGTTTATATAGCCGCCATTTGGAAATAAGTGTTTAAACCACTGAGTAGAATTTTATTTTTAAGGACCACTGTAGTGATATTAGTTTGCCAAATCTGGTAGAAATATCTTTATTTTTTCACAATATATAGCATTAAAAATCAATTTTCCGTTTGACGCTATCTTACCAAATGGTAGCCAAAAGTGTCGTATATGTGGCTTATGGTGCAAACGGTATAATAAGGCCACTTTCTGACAGTCAGTGAGTGGCAACATTATGTATACGAAACAAACAAAGTGCCATTTACAAAATTCTGTATCAGCTGATGCACGAACGAACAAAAGTTAAAATTACGTTGGCTATTCTGAGTGCACTGCCGATGCACGTTACAAAAGCAGGAAATACGCGGATAAGAAAGAGTTCTTAGATTGATTAATACATTTTATTTTACAAGGTCAGAAAACAATGGTTGTTAGTGTTAAAAAGTAAACTTTGTGATAATGTAGTTATGTATAGGTGTTCAAAATGAAATGTACAATAGAACGATACTACGTGAAAAAGTTTTCTGAAGTTGTGCTAACTTCAGAAACCTTTTTCATGTCGTATCATCCCTCTCCAACCTCGATTTCAACTCGTCCTTGATATTAATTCCAAAAGCATACAGAAATATTGCATAATATTGTTGAATAATTTTTTTTAATAATTTAATGAAACGACAGGAATTTTAAATATATTTCGAGTCCGTAATACAAGAACAATCAACTTTAAAAAATACACTATCTGCTATCCAAAAACAGCTGCTCAAACTTCGCCGTGACGTGCTGTGTACGCCATCTCTCGGATATTATGAGAGGCAATACCAGCCAGAAATGAACCGCTTTTCTGCGCGAAATATAACGAATTTACAAACAGATGCCAATAGTTATATTTTTCCACGAGCTCTGAATAATTTTTAAAGTAACAGATATTTCATGTACAACGATTTGGAGTACAAGTTATAATATTCGGCTGGTAATCGTTCGTCAACGTAAATTATACGTCATATTGTTCTCTCTAAACCCATCTCCTTATTATAGAAAGTGATACACGCGTGAATCGTTTTTAAGCAATTCTAACGTTATTCCACGTCACATATTTCCAACTCGAATATATTAGTTATAACGTCTAAAGTGTGAAAATATATACAACAGACCGGCTCGCAAGTGTTAACTCAAATTCACTATCTTGGACAAATTAAAAACGAGTTAGCCAATATTCAATTATTTGCGTCATTTTATATTTTTACTTTTATAACCTACTTATTTTTTTAGACATACGTCAGTCTTAAAATATCTTTAAATTTATTTAAAAATTACAGTACAATGGCAAGTGGATTAGCTGACAGCGTGTTGATAAAAAAACAGCCCGACTTGACTGACCAGCTGATGGCAGAAGGATACGTAGTCAGATGTAGTCAGATGTAAACAGTGGCGCTACTTTCGCAGACCTGCCAGAAAGTGGCGTTCTTATACAGTATGGAGTATAACACAGACACTTTCAACACAATAAATTTGATCGAAATTGGCCGAAAGGTATGGTAGGTATAAAAAATAAACCTAAAATATTTGTGTTGCCACTATTTTGAAAATAAGTGGTTTTTTAATTTTAAGCAAATGATTTTACATAACCCACCATAGTATTGCTTGTATGCAAAAATTTGCGAAAATCTGTAGAATTGTTTTCGAGATATTACACGACAGCTTGATGTTTTAATGTAGCACTATCTTCCAAAATGGTGGATTAACAAAAATATCCATTTCCAAATTCAATGCATACATGATGTTCTGTCAAAAGGCAAAATTTGGTTGAAATAGGTTGCATGGTTCCAGAGATATAACATTGCACAATAAATATAAAAATTACCGCCATAAAGAAAGTATGTATCAGGCGTCATTGAAAACTATAACATTTGGATGTGCTTACACTATATTTGTGCTGAGTTTGGTGGAATTCGTTTGACGCGTTCAAAAATTCCTATGGGACACCCACGTAATGACACACGCCAAGGCACACACCTCACACACAAGCCACATACAAGAAAGTGATCTCAGAAGCCTTTCTTTCCTTCGTAAAGTAGGTTAAGAACGGGGTTTGTTATGGTATTTTACGAACACAGTGCATGCTTTTCGTAGGGCTGATGCGAGTTTTTCAAGGGACTAATCCAATGGGGCGAGTGCTTTCCACGTTGTATTTAATTAAAATTTAGTGTCTAGAAAGATATATATAATAATTCTCTTCAGCGGTTCTTCTTTCAAAAACAAATTCATTCATATTTTATTGAAATATTCAAATAGTATTTTATTTGCACATTTATACTGACCTAAGTTATTTAAGTTGGGTATGTCTGCCATATAAATTGGAAATTTTATATGATAAAAGTGTAAGAAAGCTGAAGCACACTTAATTACCGCGATAGCAAAGCAGATTTTTCTAATTTTGGTAAAACTATCAGAATCGCAATTAAAATAACAATTTAGAAACCGAAGGAAATTAACACATTAATCTTCGTTGCAAGTTTATCGTTGTAGCCACTGTATTTAGATTGTGACTACTAATGATAAAGTCTACTGATATTCGTAACTTTACTATCTTTAAGTATGACCGAGTCTGGTGACACAGCGGTTACTCACTGGACTCGCAATCGAAAGGACCCGGGTTTGATTCCCTGTCCGGCCATCCTGATTTCGGTTTTCCATGGTTTCCCGAAATCGCTCTAGGTGAACGCTGGTTTGGGGCGCTAACAAAGACCATGGCCGACTACTTTCCATTCCTTCCCAATACCTCTACCCTATGCAACTTGTACTGTGTCTAATGACCTCGTGGTTAACGAGATGTTAAGTCCACCTACCTACCTTTACGTATGCACGTTTTCTTGTGGTTCTTGTGGTATTCACAGAACACTAGCCGAAATGAAAAAAAAATGTCGCCATGTTTAGGCAAATGCGTAGTTTGGCCGTGTATAAACGAAACACCGTCAAACTTGAATGTAGTTTTCATCAAAACATGCGGGCGTCCTGGAAGAAATAGTTTGCAGCAGCGGGAACTATGCTAACTCTTATGTTATATGGTATTGAGTAATATATATGGAGGTGATGTTAAAAAAAAGCTCTTATTTTGCAGTGAATTAAAAACATTTTACACATCTAAATATTATTTTCCCTACGTCACGAATTTACGTCGGAGCTAGACGTTCATAAATACTAATTCCGATAATTCGATCTAATCTCATAAGATTTTAAGTGCATATATTCATAACCTTAATGGGTTTTTAGTTATTAAGTTAATAAATTTATTCTTCGCTTAGTGGTCGTATTTTTGCTTTGCGACTTATTCTGTTTTACAAGCAACTGAGGATATTAGTTAGAGTAGCATACTTATGAGAATTTGAGGCCATCAATTATTTGGTGTGGTATTTTATATGTAGATTTTTGATGGTCACCTGCATTATGGCTCCTCTAATGTAGGGCAAACAACATATTTTTTAAGTTTATATATACATATATATTCAAGACTATGACATATTTGGGGATTAATCTTAAGCATAACTTTCTGGATCCGTTTCAAATATGAACGGTTCCAAATTTGGTACATAAAAATTGTGTAATGTCTATGTTCATTCCAAGATTGTTCAGAAAAGTGTGCAAATTTCATGGCAATATTATTTTGGCTCTATATAAGGATGTATGCAACATTATATAATCTAGTTTTTAAAGCTTTGAAAGTAAAAGAAATAAGTTTTATACGAAATTTTATAATATCTATAGCATGAAGTTATAAAAAAAGGAGAAAAATTTTCATAATGCTGTGTACACAGATATATAATTCGCAATAAATTAATCAAAACCTAATTTATGAACACCGAGATATAATTTAAATATCCTCGAATTGCTGTCTCTTAGCGTCATTTTCGCAAGGAAATATTCCGCGCTTAAAGTTTGTGTAGGATTGAGCGGGTTTGTTGTTATCAACTATGCGGAAGAGAAAATAATATATCTGTGTAACAAATTAACTTAGTTCAGCAGAGGCTGAGTTAAATGCAAATAAGTATGAAATGGGAAAATTAATTAGAGAGTCGAAGAAGAATATTGTTCCTTGAGTAATTTAGAATTTCCGTTCCGTTACTGTGCCACAATCTAGCAGGAAGAGTAGAATATATTTATTTCACTGCAGTGATACGGAACAATCAGAATGCTTCTGTTTATCCGGATATCTTGAAGACGTCGCGAGCTGCGTTGATATTGCGAATATCCCTCCAACAATTAAACCCTTCGAAGGTTCGCTTACTCGACAACTTGGCCTATTCCTCAACAATCTTTTGTTAAAGCTACCTGTCCTCAGTTTCCCTCCTCTCTCTCCAAAAAACTTCTAGCCGTGCCTTGGTATTCAACGAAGCGAAAATATTGCTATTCTGAAATATGTTCTTATGATTGCTAGAGAAAAAAGGCGTTACGACAAATTGCCACAATTTTGTTCGTCGTGACGCTTATAAACGTCAGGGAAAGTTTAAGGCCTAAGCGAACAAACATTTTCTATTGTAAAAAACAAACAAATTTATGTAATTTAAATTTGTATGAAACTAATGAAATGAGGGTGTTATTAGTAGCCCACATACACTGAAAATGTTCCCTTTTTTAAACGAAGGAATTACTTATGTACTCGTAGTTACTATAAGCATACAATTAATTACATATTCGAAAAAAGCCTTTCCAATTGAAAACAATTAATCTGAGGAACATGACCAATGTGTCAAAGAAAATTCTAGGCTCATTAAGAAATCATAATTTTTCTTCGTTAAATTTGACAATTTTCAAAAACTTTGACAGTCAAGTGCAGTTTTAAGCATAACAAATAATTTTAATGTTTCTTTTATACATGATTTTTAAATTGTCTTTTGTACAATAATTTCTTGAAGACTGTGGACCTTTCATAGGGAAATATTACAAAGAAATCTTTTTTATTAATTTTCTTGTTCTGGTTAGTCACCATTTCACGAAGGAACCTATTGCGCTTCTCCATCACAAAATTCAGCACATATAAGGAGCGACAAGAAAATACTTGCACAAAGTAGTTTGATAACTTATGTCATATTTTAAGGTGGTTGCAGATCTTAGTTCAGTTAAACACGACTTGAGGCACCCTTTTGCTCTTCTTACATTCTTATTGCGATTTTTGAAATAAACTAGTTTTTCAGAATAACCCCAAACGCGCATGCCTATACCATAATATGAAATCACATTATGCTATTATTCGTATATGTTCTTTCGATTTATTTTTCAGTAAACGATCTAAAGTTGATGTTTGTCCGTGTTATTCTGTTGCGCCCTTTGTATTTTTTTAGAATATAACAACATTCCCCTCTGTTCAGCGCAAAATGTGAGATTGACTGGTCGTGTGGCATATTAAAAGTTTATACTTCACCTCTACCGCCATAACAACATTATATAAGTTACAAACAATATATATATATATATATATATATATATAAAATTGTGTGAATATATTTCAAAGTTTTGGTTGTGTCTAAAGATCTTAAAATAAAGAATATTATTTTAATTTTGTTAAATCAAAAATATTTAAATTATTGTTATAAATAATTTATTACAAACACAGTTTATAAATTTTAAATTATCACTAGAGCTAATGCGTGCTTTTGATGTTGAGCAGAACATTTCTACCAATAGTTATTCATTACTTTGTATAAATTATTATTACTGCAAGAGATGTAGATACTACAATATTTTTACTGGAATTTATATTATAATAAATCTGTTTACACGACATAGCTGATAATGATATTTTCATTGTTACCTTTTGCTTCACTATGGGGTAAACAGTATCCTCATACTAGGTTATAAAACATGTTATAAACGTGCTTGTGAAATTGCTTACCGTTGTACTATTGAATACAATTCAATAAACGTATATTGTTGGGTAAAATGTACTTTTCTACTATTTTAAACAACTGTTGAGGTTCGCAGTCGTTTTATGGAACGTTTATAAACCGATTTTTGTAATAATTTCCAAAATTATTTGAATATTTCCTGCGCGGATAGCTGTACTCTAACAAGATTCTTAGTCTTTACGAGTAGCAGACTATATCATTCTTGCAGAGGAAACGGTACTTAAATCCTTACGTGAGAGAAAGTCTCTCTTAATAATGTGCAAGAAAACTTTTCTAGTACTTTATTTACTATAATGATATTCCATGCACGTTTCTATAATTTAACATACCTCCTTTAATTTAAGTACATACTAGAACACAAGCAGCTGAACTAAAGTGATTATATATATTTTTTGCCATAATTACCTAGTTCTAGTTAAATATTACAAAAATGGAAGTATTATGGAGGTCGTTAGACTAACTTTCCATGAGCACACTAACGTCAAATGGCAGAAGTGTAAAGTGAGTTGAGATATTTATCCCCCTCCCGTTCCCATCTGGGTTCTGTGTACGAGATAAACAACCGTGGCAATTGAAACTGGTCTATATTTGTGAATTTTTTGTGCAGAACGCCGCCATTTGTTTGAGACTAGGGCTCTCTAACTGTTGGAACATAAATATTTTTTAGTAGGATCGTGCCTCCAGGCAGAAAATTTATGCGTTAAGGCTGGTGCGAAGATTTACACAATTTATGCGTTTCGAAAACATTCAATTTCGTCCTCTAAAAAAATGTGATAAATTATACGAGAGGGGTGTGAGGAGGGAGAATGTGAGCCCAATGGTTCGAAAAGCGGAAATTCCCCCTTCCCCCCTTCTTTTTTCGGACCGTGGGAAGAATTTTTCTGCAGCAGATTTACATATCGGTATGCGTCCAAAAATCGCACGAGAAAGATGGAAGGCGGAAACTGCACGGAAGAGGCCAGCTTGCGCCGTTTCACCGATTCATCGTTCGTATACACCCCCTGCGGCCCATCCCCTGACTAGTAGCTTCCGCCGGATGGNNNNGGCAAGGCTCACACTTGGCAAGGCACCACGCCGAGTGTTTGGTCGTGCGGGGTATACCAGAACTGGCGGACAGCAATTACTGGCGGATGCCGCTTCGACACAGGGAACCATTGCAGAGAACTCATTGACCAGCGGGGAGTACGTTACAACCGACATCACGAACAGATTGATGCACTGCTCCTCCCACTTCACCTACCAAAACCACCAATTTTCCCCCTCTCTCTGAGGTGCAATCATCGCCGCCGCAAAACTATGGCTCACCGTGTCGATGAGAGCCTGACCACGCCGCCATCAGAGCCGACACGCAGTTGACAGAGGGGCAAATTAACAATTGCAATCACTTTAGCTGGCTCAGTGAGTATCACAATATCCTGCACATCCATAGCAAAAACGAACATACATCGTTGTATCATCCACAGTTATTGACTCTCAAATACTCCAGAACCACATATTTTAACGCCTTCTATATCGACGGTTCAGTTCAATAACGCTATAGTTCTGACAATGTCATTTTTGACATATTATACCAATACACTGCGTATTTTCTATACATAACAATGTTATACTGCTATAAGTGCTAAATCACAAAATGACGGCTTGTGAATTAGAACAATGTATTTGTCACTAGCATAGTAATTAATTACTGCTAAAACTCAAAATAACACAGCATTACACTGCATTGTTTGCTGTTTTCTTGTTGCAATAAGACTACAACTCAAGTGAGAGAGTGAGTGAAGATATTTGGGCGGCTCTTAAGATCAAGGTTTTAAGAGCCAATGGAGATGAAGCGAGGTGAGCTTGGAGCAGCGCCGGAATGAATGGGTGGGGAAAACGGGGGATTCCCGAGGAAACCCGCTGACCAGCGGCATCGTCCGGCACGATTCTCCCATGTGAAAATCCAGGGGTGACCCCACCGTGAATAGAACCCTGTTCGCTTTGGTGGGAGACGAGTAAACTACAACTCGAGATAAGGAATTATCGCACGCGAATGTTTTCTTTTGATTGTTAGAAGTTGCTAGTCAAATATTGTTAAGCAGGGTTTTCTTCCTACCGCATTAGCAACATCCAGATGAAGTTATTTGTAGTTACAGAGGTGTTGGTAATGTATTGATTAAAATGGACAGCTACAGAAGAAGCTTCCTGCGTGTACAGTGAGCTTTAAAGCTATTTAGCTGTGAACGTTTTGGTGAGTACATTCATAATATTAGATGCTAGTGTAAATTGGCATGATTAGCCTATATGAAAAAACAAAAACCAGGTTATGTTCAGAGCAATTATTTTGAATTAAAAGGTAGTATTGGACTATAATGACCCTATATGTTATAAAAATTACAGATGGGAATGAAGATAGGACGAGTTAAGATAAAGATGACAAATATGTTGCAAAACACGTGTGGAGGAATGTGGTAAAATATCGATTGATAACAATAAATCTAGTAATGATTAGGGTGCAAATACTCTGGAAGATTCATGACGTACTGTGAAGCGAGATGGACATTATAGAGCGGGAACGTTCGTTGGCATTTGCCATGTAAGAAAATTTTCAGTGTGAATGCTAACATGTGAAAACAACTCTAAGCTAACATATTCGAAATCTGTGGATTTAATTATTGCGAAGTATGAGGGACATGTAGTGATTATGTACGTAAAAATTAAGCACACATTCCTGGAGGGCTCACGGCATTATCTAATGACAGCGACACGAATACTACCAATACTGACACTGAGAATAAGCCTATGGATAAATAATAAGTAGATGGTGATACTAATGGTTCTCACGGGCACCCAAAAACCACAGATAAAAAAATCTCCAAATAGAATTCATAATGAATGTTATTGGGAAAGAAATATTTCAAAGAAAAAATAACTCGGGGGAATCTTACTTTAGCACGAAAGGAAAGGAAGTTTCTGAAAAATGTCTGAAACCTGCTTATGGCGATAAGTGTTGAATAAAATATGGTGAAAATATATAACGGCATGACAAAGGTAAATAAATGATTCATACAATGTTTTGGGTAATGGAATTGAAAATAGGCCAAGGGATTTTATAGCAAATCACATCACTCACATCACACCTAACTTCAAATATTTTCGGGCTGAGAATTCACGTGCCTTAAATAGGTTATTATTTGAACTTTTTTGGTAAGAGTATGTGTAGGTATGTAAGGGGTTTTATACGTAATTTAGACATCAATAATAAAATGATCAAAGCAGCAGTTAAAAAGTCATCACAACAAAGTGTTGCTGAAGAGAATAGGCAGCACTTGCACCAGCATCACAAAGTGGTTGACTCATCAATTTAAGAGGGCGTATAAACTATATAAATTCGTTCCCTTATATGCCATCTCATTACTGAAGAGCACAAAGTAGAAAAGAATAATGATGGTAGCTTAAATTTTAGTCGGATGTGTCATTTATACAAGGGTGTATGGAAGAAACTATAGCTTTCACCAAGCGGCACATGTGTAATAATATATTTAAAACAGAATTTAAAATTTCATTTTACTGTCACAACAAATATAAGTGTTATTGAAACTTGATAAAATAGTACGTGGTCAGGTGTAAAAGTTGTGAAAGTAGATAAAGGAATCGCCAATACATTTTTTTTACGAGATTAGCTTCCAAGATAACACGTTCAAAACAATAAATGTCAGGTACAGAATGAAAGGCTGTGAATCAACCCTTCGGCTCGAGCCAGCCAATATAGAACCATTGGCAAATCATCTAAGAAGAAATACTTTGATAGACTTCTGCAACGTGAATGTGATCCTGAAATCGGACTGGAGGTTCTATCAAGGCCTCCAAGTAGGAAGAGGATAACAACACACAAGCGAACAGATAACTGATGGAGATGTGAAGAAGACATAGATTCAAGTCGTGATTAAACACCACGTTAATATAATTAATGATTTACTGGTGTTGCAGATTCTGTTATATTAACGGCAAACACCTGGAGAAATCCAAGTGCAATGCGCCGACAACTCCAAAAAAAAAAAAAATATTTTTTTTTTGTTAAATAATGTACCCCGGAGGAGCATGTTGCGTGTATGTTCGTTTGAGTGTAATAGATCCTAATATCTCATATATTTTCAAAAGTAAAGCCTATTTCAATTTATGCAATTATTGTACCCATTGTAACTTTAAAACTGTTGTCCTGAAAAATCAAATTTTTCGAGTTGTAGCACGAACTGTACCGTCGATATGTACTGCATGTCTACTATGTGTCTGGTATGTACTACTGTGTGTCTGAGGATTCCTAAGCCAATGAATGTTTTACGTACGCTTTCATATATTAAGCCTTATCAATTAGTAATTACTTCATATTTACTCGGTGTATTTGAAGTCGAATGTAGTAGAAAATTAAAACATATGTAATTTTGTCTACAGTAATATAAAGGTCAAATATACTTTATAAAATTTTAAAGGAATAAAACTTTTGTTTAAAAACATTAAATGTAATTTATTGTAGGGATAAAAATAGTTTTTAACTTCTTTATATATGATGTAGGTGTCAAGAGCAGTTTGTGAGTTGTGAGGAATTTGAATTTCAAAGCAATCAGCATCCAAATTCGCAAAAAGAATTTTCTTAATTGAAATGAATATTGCGTATAATTCTAATATTANTCAAAGCAATCAGCATCCAAATTCGCAAAAAGAATTTTCTTAATTGAAATGAATATTGCGTATAATTCTAATATTTTGTAACATTATTGGTAAAAAATTTTATAATATGTTATTTATCAAACCATGTTTTGGCCATCTTTACGTAATATTATGCAAAATAAACCGTCCCTGTGAAGAGAAAGGTTTTTTAATTACTGTTATCAATACGGCAGCGTTCAGTAATTTTTTAAAAGCGCTCATCTCAGCATGGTGTAGAAAATTTCCGCTCGCAGAGAAGGATAGGAAAAGGTGCAGCATGTTGCAATGTGCTGGTAAACGTCGAGCCGAGAGTGCTGATCAGTATCGCATCTTACGATCCGAATTGGCAGCGGAATTAGGAGACCGAGTTTGGACAACTGGGTAGTTTATCGCGGCCACGGCGTTTTTCACATTGCGGAAATAGGGTTCTCGGCGTAGGCATTGCCAGAATTTCCCAAATGCCATTTTGCTCTGTTCAGAGCGCTGTGCTCGCGCACGGAGGTTTTACGTGAGGTGCTGTGTTGTAACTTGAGTGTTCCAACTCAGCGCCAAATAGAAAAGACGCCCCGAGCAGAGTAACTGCGCTTAGGCGAATGCGTGAAATACCTGTCCCGGACTTTATCTCTTTCAGAGCTACAAATTACTGAGGTGGATGCCTCATCTAAGAGTGGTACGTCATTGAAACCAACAACTGGGCCAGGCCATGACCGGGGTGGTCTTGACCTCTAGAACGGGAGCCATTCCCCAGATATAGGAGTTGTTGCATAGTCGTTTACGCTTATAATGTCTGTATCACTCTTTTAAGTTGAAAGCTTAATTAAACGGTTTAATTTATTTGCCATTAATTTTTGCGGCTGACATTGAGGTAATTTGAGGGGGAACAAAATGCTTAGAGAAGCAGGAGAGGGCAAGGAAACGGCCATGGCATGTGGTAAAGAACCATCCCAGCATTCCCCGAGAGTTATTTCGGGAAGCCATGAAAAACCGAGATCAGGATGGCCGAACCGGCATTCGAACCTATGCCCTCCCGAATTTAAGTGCAGTGGTTTACCACTGTGCCGCCTAGCTTGGTCCTATTTTCCAAGCAATCGATGAGTCTCTATAGTTACAAGATGTAACAATATTGGAAGAATGACACACGAAGCATGTTGCGTGGAATCATGAAAATACTTATCGTATCCTCAAAAATATGTTGCAAAAACATTATCTGTGATTATTTTTCATAACATTAAACATTATAATTGGACATACAGCCAAAGAAAAACCAATATATTACAATTTCTCATGAAAATTGTTGGTTGAATTTATTAAAGCAAGGAATTCTTAATATTTCCACAACATTCAGAAAACATACACACTTAAACGTTACATGAACGTACGAAACTCAGAAACCTGAACAGGAAATTGAGATTCAGAAATTCTTAATATTAATGTGCACGGACACCCATTTTTGATTGTTTAAGGTCTGCATCTATAAGCACTTACTTACTTTAAAATTGCCCCTTATAAAATATAATACCCATAAACGCGGAAGTGGGCATACAGGAGCATCATGTACGATATTGTAACTGATATTAGTTTGGCTGCACCTGGCCCCGCAGTAGCATCACCAGGTGTTTATAACCTCGCTACAACCCTCGTAACGTGAACGACTGCATGAGAGAGTTGTGTTCGGTGTAATACATGAGCATGGGAAGTGAGCGTCTGTGAGCAGCTAATATGTCATGGCGTTACATTCGACACAGGAATGAACCATTCACGGTGTTTGGGGGGCAGGGCGGTCGTGCCGTTGAACTGCCCGCCACCAGCACCGTCGCGATTGAACTGTGTGACGCTAGTAGAAGTATTGGGAAGAAAGAGGAGGAACACGCACGCACCGGGAAGTTTCTGAGTGACGCAGATTGACAAGCTACTGTCATGAACCGACCGACATGTCTCTTTCCGCCATGCAAAGTGACGTGACAACATCACTAGGGACGCCTGCTTTATCCGCACCATTGCAACGAATACTGCAAAATAATATTTGCCTTATCGATGTACGTAACGCCGTCTTCCNGTCTCTTTCCGCCATGCAAAGTGACGTGACAGCATCACTAGGGACGCCTGCTTTATCCGCACCATTGCAACGAATACTGCAAAATAATATTTGCCTTATCGATGTACGTAACGCCGTCTTCCATCAACACAACGATAATGCAGACTTTGTTTGCAGTTTTACGGTAATTGGACGGCTTGGAAGGTTCAGAAATGGCGAGCAATTAATAATCTTTAGTGTGCAAAAGTGGTTTATGTTTGGACATAATAACAGTAAACGAGTATGAAGGGGCACTGGACTGCACACAAACCCGCCCTTTATTATTTACCAAAATCACCAGAACTGCTGGTATCGTGACGAGGGGAGACCTCTCCCATGATTCTCGGTCTTTCCTGGCAGTGATCTGGAGAACACTGAGAGCGCAGCGGTACGTTCTGCATATTTTGCGACCTCGTGTACTTCCCTTCATGATGCGCCTCCAATAGTAAATTTTCCAACATGGTTATGTCCGCTTTCATGCAGCGCCAGTTTCTTAACCTTTCCTTCGTTGTTTAAACTTGCATTATTGGCCGGCCCGTTCTCCAGACCTGTTGCCTATAGAATATGCATTGAGCCAGCTTGGCTACCAGCTCTGCCCATCTAAGTATGTGCGTCATCTGCAGCGGCAGTTGCAATAATTATTAGACCGTTATGCACAGAATAGCATTACGTATTTCTACGACTCCGTGCTTGATCTATTACTGCACGTATCGACGCTACAGGTGCTACAAAAATGTGAGTATGTGTACAAAGTCACTCTTAAAATATTGATTGTAAGTTTTGTCATTTTCACTGAGAAAAAATAAAAGTTAATATAACATAATTATAAAAAAAAACTTGCTGTTGCAGAAAAATGAAGGCTGCGTTCTTTTTACTTAGTAAAGAAACACAACATTTTCGATTTGGTTCCTCAAGTGCCATTCATTTTTGTAAGCATTACCCGTTCTCCAACGTATAAATAACATTACATAAATTGGAATAAACATATTCGTTTCTTAGACGAGAAGTTAAACTGGTAAACATGTTTACGGTATTTCTCTGATAACATTTCATGAAAATAAACATTCGATGAATTCCGGTTTGCATACTTCCACCAAGAGAGCACGATTTTTCGTTGTAATGAAACCCAGCTGTGCCATGCTATAGAAAAGACTGTTGTATCCAGCAGACGGCAGTTGCTGCTGCGCGAAAACACACACACACAGGGCCACGTAACCTCTTGTGTGTTCCCCACCTGGAATGTTTCCGTGGGCGCCACCGCTCACGTGTTTCCCTTCATTATCCGCTTTGCTTCTAGCCGACTCTGTTATTTTATTATTATTTTCAGTGGCGGTAGGCACTGCCGGCAGGCGAGTGTGTTGAGCGGCTGCTGCAGAACGCGTAAACAGGTCACCGGCACCGAGTGGGCGCACCGCCTCACATACACGCGTACACGCGCGAAAGCGAGCACACTTCCACGTAATATATGGGCGTCGCGCGAAGCGGCCCAGGGGGCGATTATACCGAGCAGAGCTACAGCATCCAGCTAATTCACTTAATGCACAGCTGCCCAGGTGGGGCTTAGCCGGCATTACAACAAGACTAGCGGAATATCATTTCGACACAGCCCCCCCCCCCCCC
>NQII01004025.1:316567-328520 GCA_002778355.1 Clitarchus hookeri
CAAGCGTGGCACGGCTTCTTTATACTCCGACCTACATCTCATGCGGCTCTCCACTTGGAGTTTCATCCGCGTCAACTTCTCCACCAAAATTATCATTCTTCTGAGGCATTGTTACCGCACAGATAAATATATTGGTTTAAGGTTTTGTAACACAATTTGGTTTGTGATTGGGTCGATGCTGTTATCGTTATAGCCCTCTTTCATGCATCGGGAACAATAATAAGAGGTTAACGAATGAGCCTTCTTTGTACATAGAGAAAAATTATTATTAGCGAATTTCTTAAAAGCTTAGATGGTAAGAAGGCCATAACGTCTCATTGACAGCAAAATATATAGCACCATTAATATTTTCAACAGTTGTGAGACATTTAAAAATACGCATATACCTGACCCCGGACTCGAAGCCTTAAAACTTCGTACCATAATCTAGTGTGCAACTAAATTAATTACGGAAGTTGCATACGGAAAATATATCAACTTCGGATATATTCAGTTAATTTTTTGAATGGTAGGGTTTACTAACTTGAATTGTTTGCGGGTCTGTCATTTTCAAAATGTATGCCTGAACAGCTTATAACATGCAAGTTTACGTGGCCTACCATAGCTGTACTTGCGTGAAGAATTTGGTGAAATCGGTTGATGGATTCCCGACGTATGGACATCGCCAAACCCTTGTACGCCACCGGATGGCTTTGGTGTCATGAGACTGGAAGTCGAAGCTTCCATAACTTCCATTGTTTGTTAAACAAATGGAACCCGACATAGACTCATATCATTGATCAGAAGGCGGGGTGCCGTGTGTAGATGGAATTTTTGGGCGCACGAGCCGTATTTAATCTGCAATTTTGTTCCTATCTGTAAATATTATACGTGTTTGTGTTTTCGGTGGGGCAGTGAAGCTCCCCGCTAGTCAACATGCCGGCTAGAGTGTTTGTTNAATATTATACGTGTTTGTGTTTTCGGTGGGGCAGTGAAGCTCCCCGCTAGTCAACATGCCGGCTAGAGTGTTTGTTGTGTAGTGATGACTGTCTGCTGTGTTGTAATGTTGCAGGCCAGTGGAAATTTGTTAATTTCGCATTTTGTGTGTATGTTCGTGTGTGTGAGAGATAGTGAGAACGCTAGTCTCGTGTATATATTAGCATATTTGATGTTTGTTATAAACACTGCCAGTATATTAATTTTGGTTGAAA
This sequence comes from Clitarchus hookeri, assembly GCA_002778355.1. NCBI lineage: Eukaryota > Metazoa > Arthropoda > Insecta > Phasmatodea > Phasmatidae > Clitarchus > Clitarchus hookeri. The sequence goes on from NQII01004025.1 coordinate 317,758, forward strand.
TTGTTTGGGGCATAAAGCAGACTAAGCAAAATTATTTACATGGCTGTTATATTGAAAATAGAATGACCAATGCCTTAAACAATATAAATTTTAATGGAATATAAAAGTAGACCTTGTCGTATGAATTAAGTGGGGATTATATAATCGTCTTGCAAGACATGATACAAAAGCAAAATTTTGCATGTGGTATTATCTTCTAAAATGCGCATATATTAGCTCATTTGATGCTTTCGTATATATAAACTGTCTGTATACAAAGTTCATAATTGGTTAAATTGTTTCGTAGCTATGGAATAAAAAAATATTAATATAGCCACCATGGTTAAACTACCCTGAGTTAAAGATTATGTTTGACACAAGCTAATTAAACTTTCCATTGGAGTCAATGAAATGTTTTCTTTTTGAAACCAAATTATTTTATTGTTCTTATTTGGCTGCTCTAAAAAAGATTTGGTTGGCACAAATAAAGATTTGTTTGTCTTTACGTACATTCAACAGTTTCTGTTAATGCGATAAAACTTACATCCCGGCCAACATTCGAACGTATATTAATGGCGCCCGAAAATTACGTCCTAGAAACTTCAGCTAAAGTGACTACTGATGAAATTGGAATGTTTTTTTAAATAGACACAGCACATTTACTACTGGATAACGTGCAAAAATACGTTTTCCAAGTTTTACAGCTTTACATTTCAGTTTCCTGTTTGACTTGTCTCAATAAAATTCTCGAGCTGTATTTTCGAACCAAGGCAATCAAATGAGTGGCCAAGTAATTGCAAACAGTTAATTTAATTAAATATTTTGTTGAATGTCAAATATATTTTGGCCCAACACAGAGGTTTTGTTCATTCGAGCGTGTATTTTTTTGGATAAAGAAATTTATTTTGTTGCTTTTCAAGTTTTGTTTTCTTAGCACAATTTTTTGTTGGTGCAACTAAATACATTTTTTGACCACATACAAAAATATTTTGTTGCCTCGNAATATTATACGTGTTTGTGTTTTCGGTGGGGCAGTGAAGCTCCCCGCTAGTCAACATGCCGGCTAGAGTGTTTGTGGTGTAGTGATGACTGTCTGCTGTGTTGTAATGTTGCAGGCCAGTGGAAATTTGTTAATTTCGCATTTTGTGTTTATGTTCGTGTGTGTGAGAGATAGTGAGAACCCTAGTCTCGTGTATATATTAGCATATTTGATGTTTGTTATAAACACTGCCGGCATATTAATTTTGGTTGAAATTGTTTGGGGCATAAAGCAGACTAAGCAAAATTATTTACATGGCTGTTATATTGAAAATAGAATGACCAATGCCTTAAACAATATAAATTTTAATGGAATATAAAAGTAGACCTTGTCGTATGAATTAAGTGGGGATTATATAATCGTCTTGCAAGACATGATACAAAAGCAAAATTTTGCATGTGGTATTATCTTCTAAAATGCGCATATATTAGCTCATTTGATGCTTTCATATATATAAACTGTCTGTATACAAAGTTCATAATTGGTTAAATTGTTTCGTAGCTATGGAATAAAAAAATATTAATATAGCCACCATGGTTAAACTACCCTGAGTTAAAGATTATGTTTGACACAAGCTAATTAAACTTTCCATTGGAGTCAATGAAATGTTTTCTTTTTGAAACCAAATTATTTTATTGTTCTTATTTGGCTGCTCTAAAAAAGATTTGGTTGGCACAAATAAAGATTTGTTTGTCTTTACGTACATTCAACAGTTTCTGTTAATGCGATAAAACTTACATCCCGGCCAACATTCGAACGTATATTAATTGCGCCCGAACATTACGTCCTAGAAACTTCAGCTAAAGTGACTACTGATGAAATTGAAATGTTTTTTTTTAAATAGACACAGCACATTTACTACTGGATAACGTGCAAAAATACGTTTTCCAAGTTTTACAGCTTTACATTTCAGTTTCCTGTTTGACTTGTCTCAATAAAATTCTCGAGCTGTATTTTCGAACCAAGGCAATCAAATGAGTGGCCAAGTAATTGCAAACAGTTAATTTAATTAAATATTTTGTTGAATGTCAAATATATTTTGGCCCAACACAGAGGTTTTGTTCATTCGAGCGTGTATTTTGTTGCATAAAGAAATTTATTTTGTTGCTTTTCAAGTTTGGTTTTCTTAGCACAATTTTTTGTTGGTGCAACTAAATACATTTTTTGACCACATACAAAAATATTTTGTTGCCTGGAACAAACCTTTATCTCTGTGTACACTAAATATTTGTTCAACATACTGAAACAACGAAATATTTGCTTGGCACTAAAAAAATTATTTCAAATAAATAATTTGGCTTTGTGAACGAATTTAATTCATTTGGAGGAACTGAGGTTTGGTCGTAATGCGACGCCAGCGCTCCTTGCGCTAGACATCTTACTTACTCTACACTCTGCGAGGTGGCTTGCTCTAGGTCCGGCTCGGCTCCCCTCCTTTTTNTCTCTGGGTCCGGCTCGGCTCCCCTCCTTTTTCCTCCCCTTTTCATCCTTTCTGATTTTCCCTCCTTCTGTGGGTCACAATTTTTTTTTGTTAACGGGGCAAGTTATTATAAGTCGTTTGCACTACTTGCGCACCGTCTATTCTATTCTATTCTACGCCCGATCGTCACCTGCAGGAGTGTATGAGGAGCAGCATCATGCTTCAATATTGTAATTTAGCCAATAGTAGGACGTTGGCATTGTTGAGGAACTTTTTTATTTACTTCGTTGCCTGAGAAGCCGATGCGGTTGAGCAGCATGAAACGGTGAGTCGTGGTCACTGGTATTCTATTAGTTGAGTCAATTTGAATGTTTTAATATTTTATGGCGTATTGTGTGTTTGTGTTCGACATGCAGTGAGTTGGTGATTTTTCTAAATTGTGGAGTCGGTCGCCAGCCTAAATTTCGTTTCGGTTTAGTCTAAAACTCTAGCTATACTTTGTTTTCCAGTTTTTTAACGTGTCATGTTTAGTGTATGTGGACCAAACATTTTCCCAGTTTTTTCAGTATGCTTTGCGTCCACGTAATTAATGTATGCGTTGCGTTGGGCGTAATAAATCAATTAATTTCAGAAAAAATATTTTAGTTCTTTTTCTATTTTAATTGCTGGAGCCTTGATGGGTCTTCGACTGCCATCACCGATAATTTAATTTTTATGTAAAATTTTACTAAATGTTTTAACGTGTTTGTTTTACGAATGGTGGCTTTACTGGGCTTTTAAGGCTGCCCACTTTTTCCCTAATTGATTAAAGTTAGTAGTCTATTAAACGTATTAAGTGTTTTGTAAATTGTATGGTATTTCAATTTATTGTATTCAAGTATAACTGCGGATCACGTTTGAATTATCACCAATTTGTCTGTGCAATTTTATGAATTAAATCTCACATTTGTAATTTCTTTGTCAAACTCTTATTATTTTAAAATTTAGAATTTTCAATATGTGTAAGCAAGTCAGCTTTAATGAATTGTGAGGGGTTTAGATCCCTCTTTTTGGTGCTACCAGTAATTCTAAAGATATTCTATCTAAGTAAATGCTTTCAAAATAATCTGTTTGTGTTCAATTATTTGCACTTCGGCACAAATAATATCTTCGTATCTCTGCTAAATTGTTTACATACATCAGCATTTTATATTTGTTGCTTTGAATTGCCCATGTTGGATTCATACACACATTGAAGAAGGATGAATTTGTCAACTTTGTCGGGACCTCGAGTACAACGTGGACGAAGTCTTGACCATAGCTGAGCTGCGCCGAGCTGCGCCGAGCTGTTCGCTTTAACAACTTCCGATGGCGCAACCCTCTGAGCGAATGGTCCCGGTGAGTGTCACCAACGGCCCGCCCAAAGTAGACAAATTATTTTTAGTGTACCATCAAAACCTTTCTCCTTTGACTTTCTTAGAACCTGTTATCATTTTGCAATTTTTTATTGCGGTAAATAAAATAAATAATGTATGTTTGAGTTATGAAGACAGTCTCCTAAATGCCATCGCTATTAAATGTGAAGGATTTATTTTACAGTTGCCCCGCGCGGAAATTATGTTATTAGAAGGTGGTGCCGTTGTGGGCTTTAAACGCCAGGTGATCCAGGTTTTGTTTCCTCCGCGTGTTAAGCACCAATGTGAACATGACTACATTTTTAGATTTCAAAGGCCGGGTGAGCCTATGTACTAGTTTGTTGATTCCATTTGCGCATTTCATGATGATTTATAGTTTCAAGTGAGCGAAACTGAACCAGTTAGTGTCATCGTTAATAATTTGGCTCCTCACGTACATGCACAATGCACGCTTGTCTCTACTCTACATAATTTTCTTGAGCTACACGAGCTGGCTGTAGAGGTACAAGGTCGCCTTGTGGCCTCTAGTGAATACCGTACTTGTTTTCCACCTGCCCTACGAGTCAACCGCGACAGCAACTCCGCGTCGTCCAGTCCAATTTACAATATACGGGCTGTCGAGCAACGCAGTTCTTCTGTGCATTGCAGTTATATTGCTGCTCAGGGACACATAGCTAGAAATGGTCAACTGATTAGGCGAACGATGACTGAGAGAAAACGCATTCAATGCGGCGAGCTCGGGCACCTGCGTAGATCCTGTCTTAGGACGGGAAACGAGTCGTGAATGGAAATCGACGTGGGTCTTCTAGTCGGGTTAAAAATAAAGTCCCGTGCACTGTTAGGAAGCGTACGGCATTGATCACCTGTAATGATAAAATTTTTTTCTGACTTGCTTGACATCTCCCTTATTGGATGGCACGAGTACTGCCACAGATTTTCAAGTATTCTTGAATCAGCTGACGGAGAAATTTAGTGATGCCATCACTTTACGCATTGGTAAATTCGATGTTCTCTCTTGTAAGTTATCTTTGACGGATGATATTCTGGTTCAAGACCACCATTTTAAATGTCCGCATCTTAAGCTCCACGAATTCCGGGAAATAAATTGCTAGAGGCAGGCGTAATAGTTCCCTCTACATCGTATTATTGTTCACCGGAATTTTTGGTGCGTAAAAAGGAAAGTGACATGTATCGTTTGGTGGTTAACCATTTCCTGGTAAACAAAAATATTCATAAGGGTTTTTTTCCGTTGCCTACAATCGATTGCGCCCTTCAGCACTTGGGTAAAGCTACGTGTTTTTCGTTTTAGATTTGAATAACAGCTATCACAAATGTTTACTGGATCACACCTGTAGGACGTGTATGGTCTTTAATACACCCTGGAGCCACTATGAGTTCATACGCATTCCTATGGGTTCCAATTTTGGTAGCCAAGCCTGTCACGCGTGTTGGGTCATGCTTTGTCTGAATTTAAATTTAATTTTTCTTTAACTACATCGATGACATCATTGTTTACAGTGATGAACTGGAGTCTCATTTGTCCTATTTGCGTCAGGTGTTCCTTAAAATGCAGGATGTTTGTCTGATAGTTAACCCAGATAAAGTCACCTTGGGATCAGACAAGGTTACNTGTCTGATAGTTAACCCAGATAAAGTCACCTTGGGATCAGACAAGGTTACATTTTTGGGATATTTGCTATGTGAGGATCGTTTGATGATATATCCCGACAGTGTGGCCCATATATTAAATTTCCCCCGCTCTAAAACTTTGAAGGGACTGCAGACATTTTAGGAATATTTGTTTATCACTCCCGTTTCATTGATCATTTTTCCGAACTGGCAGCACCTTTGAATTCTTTGATGAAGAAAGGAGTAGAATTTCAGTGGGGTTAGGGGCAGGAGTTGGTCTTCTCTCAGCTAAAAGAAAAACTATTTTCTCTCTCGGTGCTCCTCCTTCCGAACTTTTTGCGATACTTAAGCGTTAGGTTAATGCCTCGTCACTGACCTAAGGCGCTGTCCTAAGTCAGCGGACAGAGAAGGGTTCGGCATCTGTCGCCTTCGCTAGTCGCAGTCTTACTGAGACAGAACAGAGGCTTGAAATCTAGGAAAAGGAAACTCTAGCATGCATTTTTGGGCTCGAAAAATTTGATCGTCTATGTAGCACGACGAATGCGATCTTTGCACTGACAATCAGGCTTTCAGTTCAGTTCTCAACCATCCTCAACAGTTGGATGACAGTTTCTGTGATCTGGTTCAAAGTGACCTGAAAAAAGTGTTTTGTACTCTCTTATAGTGTTAGATAATGGTATACATTATTTCACTGGTACGAATGGAAGTGCTCTTAATGTCGTAGTGTCTGAGTCTCTGAGATCTGCGGTGTTGTCCAACTTTCACGATTCCATGTTTGGCGAACATTTAAATATCAGCAAGTCTTTTAATAAAATTACCATTAATTTTGCCTGGCCTAGTCTTAGGGGCGACGTATCTATTTGCACGTGTTCGTGTGACCTATTGTTAAAGCTGTTGCTGATTAAGTCTGGAAGATGTTCTGGGCTCCTGTTCAAATAGTTACAGATAATGCCAAATATTTCACTTCTAATGTTTTTTTAGGAACATGTGTTTTCATTGCGCTACTAAACACTTCACTTCCAGTCCCTACTACCCGAAGGGTAATGACGATGAAAGATTCAACGAGAATTGTAAAGTCTGTTTAACTATTTTTCATTATCAAGATCATATTTTGTGGGATTACGAACTGTCATTCCTTGGCCGTCCACTTAACCACCCATTCCTCAAAATTTGGAATGTCCCTCCTTTTTCCTCTTCCTTTAACGATGCTGACCGAGATCACTTGCTTAAGGAAGTTCACCGCAGGCTCGGGACAGCAAAACTGCAGGTCCAAAATGGACCACGTCATGTTTACTGTTAGTTTTAATATAATGGACATGGTTCTCTGTAATATCTATATGCTGGCAGATATGGGAAGGGATTTAACAGGGAGGCTGATTCCAAAATTTGTCGGGTATTTTAAAATAAATAAATTCTTCGGTCCTAACACCGTCAGACTTGTGTCGTCCAGCTCAAACCGATTGATTAGAAAGGCACATGTTTCGCAGATGAAACCATATTTGCAACAAAATTAATTGTTTAAGTAATTCTGTATTTACCTGAAGTTTGGTTGCTTGTTTAATCTCTTTTCGAACATTGTTTCCTTGGCCCATTTTTCCATGTTATTTTTGTTGTTTGTTTTCTCTTTTTTAATCCATGGTATTTTGCATGCTTCCCGTCCCCACTGAATCGAGATGTCTAACTTCACCGTCGTCGCATTGCCGAGACATGGTGAGAGTCATCTGCTGGAAGAGGCAGAGGTCTACTTGGTTTCTCCATTCGTGACACCCCCCNACCATCCCCGGGGTCTACACCGACATCAATGTCATTATTACTTCAAGATGATGAAGAACACTTGGAATGTTTTGTGAATTGTGTATCAACTGTTTTATGTAAATTTCTGCGTGTAACCTGGAAGTCTATCCTTTCTAGAGTTTTCTACTTCTAGTCGACCTTTACTTCTGTGCCTACGAAACTTCATACTTCTNCCTTTCTAGAGTTTTCTACTTCTAGTCGACCTTTACTTCTGTGCCTACGAAACTTCATACTTCTGTATTGGTATACAGTTTGGATGTTTTGTGTCAAGTAGTTCAGAGACTGGTCGTCAGAGTACAGGTTTTGGGGTGGTGGTTGCGACGCCAGCACTCGTCGCGCTAGACGTCTTAAGTGCTCTCGACTCTGGAAGGTGGCTGGCTTAAGCCCGGCTCGGCTCCCCTCCATTTTGCTCCCCTTTTCACCTTTTCTGATTTCCCCTCCTTCTGTGGGTCACCATTTTTAGTTACTGGGGTAAGATAATTTAAGTGGCTTCACTACTTGTGCACCGTCTATTTTATTCTACAACCGATCATCGCCTGCAGGAGTATCTGAGGAGCAGCATCATGTTTTAAAATTGTAATTTAGCCGTCCGCAGGACGTCGCAGCTGATGAGGCACTCTTTTAATTTACTTCGTTGCCTGAGAAGCGATGCGGTGGAGCAACATAAAACAATGAGTCGTGGTCGCAGGTATTCTATTAGTTGGGTCATTTTAAATTTTTTTATATTGTGCATGCAGCGATGTTGTGTTTTTTTTATAAATTGTGGTTTCGGACGCCAGCCCAAATTTTGTTTCGATTTAATCTAAAACTCTAGCTTTACTGTGTGTTCCAGTTTTTTAATGTGTCTTGTTTAGTGTTTGCTAACCAAGATTTTTTTCCAGTTTTTTTTAGTATGCTTTGAGTCCACGACTTACGCGTTGGGCGTAATTAATCAATTAATTTTAATGGTTTTAGTTCTTTTTATATTTTAATCGCCGATAGTTAAATTTATGTGTAATATTTTACTAAAGGTTTTAATGCGTTTGTTTTAGGAAATGAGACTTTACTGGGCTTNCCTGAGAAGCGATGCGGTGGAGCAACATAAAACAATGAGTCGTGGTCGCAGGTATTCTATTAGTTGGGTCATTTTTAATTTTTTTATATTGTGCATGCAGCGCTTTTGTGTTTTTTCTGTAAATTGTGGTTTCGGACGCCAGCCCAAATTTTGTTTCGGTTTAATCTAAAACTCTAGCTTTACTGTGTGTTCCAGTTTTTTAATGTGTCTTGTTTAGTGTTTGCTAACCAAGATTTTTTTCCAGTTTTTTTTAGTATGCTTTGAGTCCACGACTTACGCGTTGGGCGTAATTAATCAATTAATTTTAATAGTTTTAGTTCTTTTTATATTTTAATCGCCAATAGTTAAATTTATGTGTAATATTTTACTAAAGGTTTTAATGCGTTTGTTTTAGGAAATGAGACTTTACTGGGCTTNATAGTTAAATTTATGTGTAATATTTTACTAAAGGTTTTAATGCGTTTGTTTTAGGAAATGAGACTTTACTGGGCTTTTTAGACTACCCTATTTTTTTATAAATGCTCAAAGTTAATACTGTTGTAAACGTATTAAGTATATTGCAAATTTTAAAGTTATTAATATTTTGTATTCAAGTATTATTGCTGATCACGTTTTAATTATCATCAATTCGTCTACGCAATTTTATGAATTATCTCTCACGTTTGTATTTTATCTGCCATACTTTTATTACTGTAAAGTTTTGGATTTGGAAAATGTGTAAAACAGTAATTTTTAATGAATTGTATGTAATAAGTTGAAAGCCCTCTATTTTGTGCTACAGTTATTTGCAAACATATTCTATCTAATTACAAGCTTTAAAAGTAGTTTGTCTTGTTAAAATATATGTGCTTCGGCACAGTACCAACAATATATTGTTCAGCTAAAACAAACACCACGAAAACTAATATATATGGTTTATTGAAAAAATATTTTTCTCAGTGTGTGCAGCATACATAAAACATATACATTTATATGGTCTGCCATGTACAACTTTTCGCCATATTTTGTATAAATCCGTTGATTGTTTCTCGAGATATGACATAAAAATTTAATTTTTTTATTCTGGACTATCGTACAAAATGGAGAGAAGTATGTCTCTGTACATACACATTTAATTGTTGTTATAGATACTACAAGCCTAAAGTTGAAAATAGAGTCGTTGTTTCTTAGAATCTAATATTGAGAGCTAAAATATTTATATGGTTGCCATTTTGAAAATGAGTGTCTGACACTTAAAACATAATAGTTTAAATGGATTGCCAGAGTGCTAGTTGGCTGCCATTATTGATAGAAATATTTTAGATTTTTCCAAATATATTGCATCAAAATTTTATTTTTCATGTGATGCACTATTACAAAATTGTTGGCAAAACAGACTTCGTGTAGGCATAAATGATGTTTGTAATACACATNTTCATGTGATGCACTATTACAAAATTGTTGGCAAAACAGACTTCGTGTAGGCATAAATGATGTTTGTAATACACAGTTCCAGCAAACAAAGTTAAGCTGGAATTTATAACTAGTCGGAATTTGCTGTACAGTCGCCATTCTGAAAAGACGTATCTGACACTTTTAAAACTGACTAGTTTACATTAACTGTCGCAGAATTTCTTGTTTGTCTAATTTTGTAGGAATCGGTCATTTGTCTAGAGAGAAATGACTTAGAAAATGTATTTATTCATATGGTATTATTCACGTAATGGCAGTTAAAAGAGACGCTGCGTAGAAACATTTGATGCTTGTAATAAATACAGCCATCATTCTAAGAAAATGTTAAACTCATTACATTGTTTTGTTCATTTAAAATATTCAGTTAACATAATTATTGGGTCACCATTTTGAAAATAAATGCCTAACCCTAATTATATACACTTACATGACCTATCCCCGTACTACATTTTTGTCAAATTTAGATTGTTAGATTGTTTGCCGAGATATGACATCAAAACTTCATTTCCTCATATAGCGCTGTCTTTCAAAATGGCAAAAAAAAGTGGCTATTGGTTCGGATGAATGATAATTAAGGTACATGTTCTCAGTACAAAAAAATTGGTAGAAATTTGTTGAAAGGTATTATAAATTTTCATCACATAAATATTAATCATTTTTGAGTGTCGCTGTTTTAAAATTAAGTGTCATTTCGATTTTAATCACATATATTTACATGGACTAATATATTATTATTATTTAAGTGTAAAATTTGGAAAGAATCAGTCCAGTAGATTTTGACATATAACGTAAAAACATTATTTATTCATATAAGCTATCTTCCAAACTGGATGGCCAACGGTAATATCCAATTCTCAATTCAATGTCTATATAATGTTTTGTCAAGATACAAATTTTTTGTTTAATTTTTGGAAAGGTCCCCGAGATATCGAATAGCACCTTAAATTTTAGAATGGCCTCCATTTTGAAAGTAAGCGCACTGCGTGGTCTGAAATTATAAAA
>NQII01004025.1:328547-382074 GCA_002778355.1 Clitarchus hookeri
GGGGGGGGGGGCACAGTCTCAAACACACACACCTATATGCACACACAGGAAAACGATCTCATATGCATTTCTTTCCTTATGAAAGTACGGTAAAAATCTGTTCGTGCTGCATATAACTGGGAGTTACTCTTTATAAGACTACGGAATATAGTCTCAACAGCAAATGGCAAGTCCCACGCCAGAATAACTTCTCTCACTGGACGTAGCCTTCTCCTATGCGCTGTAGAAACCATTTAATTTCTTTCTGAACAATCTCCCAGATATAGAACACACTGACTGAAAGGGTTAAGAGGATGTGGGCCATTAATTAACTCCTAATCCATTTGTTGGGAGTTCACAGGATTCTGGAAGCCAGCGTAACCATTAAACGGCAATTCTGCATAGTGGCTTTTATCTACTTTGCGGAAAATTGTTTTGCCACATTGATGCATTAATTTTGCAAAATTTCATGCTCCGCAATTACATGTAAATATTCTAGCGGAATAAATGGCTCTGCGCTCACAAAGATGGAAAATTTTGGGAGCGTTGACGTTTCGTAGTTTTTCAGTATTATGCTTCCGTAAAACACATATATGTAATTTACCTATAAAGCGATCATTTATGTCCTCGCACACTTGACCCTNGTATTATGCTTCCGTAAAACACATATATGTAATTTACCTATAAAGCGATCATTTATGTCCTCGCACACTTGACCCTTTCAAGCTCGTTTTAATCCACGATTTCAAGTGTTGTAAATAAAAACTTTTGTAAAACGTGATGAACATAGGTCGACATAATACTTGTTTAGTTGTCACAGCCAATGAGCTGTAGGCTATATGTTCGGCTACACTAATACAAACCAACTATGACCTAGACCAGTAAGACAATTTGCGAATAATATACAGAGATATTAGTGAAATGTTGTACCAATAGTATACATTTACATGANAGACCAGTAAGACAATTTGCGAATAATATACAGAGATATTAGTGAAATGTTGTACCAATAGTATACATTTACATGTATAGTAATTGATTGTTAAATGTGAATTGTCAATAACTATTGTTGCTTTTAATGTAATACACTGTATGCTATTAATGTAAACCTTATATTAAGTACTTTTGCAAGAACGTCACCTCGTCAATGTGCTGCAGACATCAATGTGNTGCTATTAATGTAAACCTTATATTAAGTACTTTTGCAAGAACGTCACCTCGTCAATGTGCTGCAGACATCAATGTGGTGTTTTTTTGTGGCAAAACAAATTTGGCGTTTAACTGATGTAAACACGTATATAAAATTTTTCTTGTATTCCCTTAATTTTCAAACAACTTTCCGTTCTAATATAAATTAAATGTAATTATTTTGTCGCAAACACAAATATTATCTTTGGAAGAAATAACTAATATAGAGGGAATATTTGAACCCACGCCTAAAGAGAATGTGGACCTCCACTTGACAAAACCCGCTGTCATGCCTCTTGCTCTATTTGGAGATTTTCGACTGAGTTTCATATTATGGCATTCAACAACATATAACGACAAAACAGCAGTACCTACCCTTTCGTTGTGTAAAAATACTTAATACTCTAGAAATATATTCTTGTTTGGCACACGTAAACTGCTTTGCAAGGTAATGAAAGCTGATCTAAGTTACAAATCACTATAATTTCATGCTTTAAAATTTAAATGTAGTGGTTTTAATTTACGAGGTTTTCTCTGTTCACTAGTATCAGTCAATTTACAATGTCAAGGCAGTGCAAANAATGTAGTGGTTTTAATTTACGAGGTTTTCTCTGTTCACTAGTATCAGTCAATTTACAATGTCAAGGCAGTGCAAACGGGTGTTGGCTGGACATTACTTTAATGTAGCAGGAGCACAAATATTTTACACTTTACAAATGGTTCCCATTCTTAACTTTGTCACAACATTATTAATTTTACAAATTAACTGTTTTAATAATTATCTCATAAATGTTTTTGTTGCATCAACTTGAGACTCTTTTTCTTTGTACGAGCAGGTATGATCTATGGTCATTGAGCGTCGCAGTGTGAAGCAGAGACCAAAAGTTACCTGCACGTGCGTATTGTACACAACTGCGTACACTGTGTGTGAATGGGTTAGTAATTCTCTGTTGCAATGCACGCTCATTTAACGAACAGGCCCTAAATACTATGGTTCCCGAATTTTTTTCACACACGTCTTTATTTATAAACACCTAATCGGCATCAAAATTGTTCGGGACAATCTGTTATCGCGAAATCTTANTTCACACACGTCTTTATTTATAAACACCTAATCGGCATCAAAATTGTTCGGGACAATCTGTTATCGCGAAATCTTAAGCTTTATATTCGTTCCCGTACATAAAACCGAGCGAGGTGGCACATTGGCAATGCTCTAGACTCACACGTGGAGAAACCTGGATTAGATTTCCCGTCCGGCCATTCGGTTGTCCTGGGTTTCCCGAAATCACTCCCGGTGGTTCTTACGATTCCTNCACGTGGAGAAACCTGGATTAGATTTCCCGTCCGGCCATTCGGTTGTCCTGGGTTTCCCGAAATCACTCCCGGTGGTTCTTACGATTCCTGTAGGTTTAGTGTGCCCTACATAAGGAGCTGTCACTGTTAACGGTACTCTAAACAATAAAGCAAAACTAAAATTAATTAACTTTTTATCCATATAGCTTCTTTGGCTTTCTGACTTTTAAAATGTTATCCCCTATATTATATCTGAGTCCCCAATAACCTTCATCAGCTCGTACTGCGATATAATACAGGAATTGTCTCTCTTTATTTTTCCTGAATATTTGATTGAGTCATCAGGTTTATCAAAAGTCGGTGGTCGGAAGAAATTTTTCCTTGAAATACCTACCCATTTTCCAATCATTATCGGTTTGAAATTTAATTTAAAAAATAGCAGAAATGGGTTTAAAAATACTTTTTTATTCAGGGCATGGAAGTGAATAACATTTTTTTTTTGCCGTTGTTGACGAAATAATGTGCTGGCAGATTATTGTAAAATTTTAGTGGAATTAGGCAAGTAATCTGCAATCAAGGAGAGGTGATTTTTGCAAATGAGCGTTATAAACCAAATCTCATATTTTTGTTTTGGTGGCACAAACACATTTGTACAAATTTTATGGTAGATAAATACGATATAAATATTTTTTAGAAACTTTTGGTTTTAAAATATAATGCATATTTTTTGTTATTTTTCGTTGGTAATTCCTACTGTCTGTACTATGATTGACACCAGGCTGCATAAATACCCCTTATTAATTTTCCTTTTGAAAACGCTGTCAGTTTTATTACATACACTTGAAAGTTTCTCAACGTATATAGAAGAAATTTTCAAACTTAATTTATGACCTATGGGTCACGACTGGTGACTCAAAGAATCCATTAAAGAAAACAGCATCGCCAAACAAAATTAAACTGAGCTTTTGCCAAGAAAAGCATATAAAATGGGTTGTATAGGTGCAAAAAAGTTTCTTGGCAAAACTGAAAACCTTTACAATCGCGATGAAATAAATGATTCCCCTGTCCCTATAAAAGTTTATTGAGACTGTATTAAAGTGACCGGCGATCCTCAAAAAATATTGGTTTAAATTATCAGTATAAAAAATTTAACCTGATAATTTACGCCAATAGACCATCATACAAAAATTACAAAACTGTGCAAAAAGTTTTACTCTTTTCAGATAAAGTTATTTTTAAAAAAATCGAATTTCAAATTTAAACCAACATTATAATATTCCACGTAAAAGCGTATAAATTTATTCTCAAATATTTGCTATGTTAATAAATATTAATGTTAAAAAGAAAAAAATTTTTAAAACGCAGATCAACTTGCCTACGTTAACCAAATATCTATGTTAAACAATTCCTATTTTAAACATACCATCGGCCAGTGAAGTACACATACAAAAGTAATTAAATTATTCAATTTTCACGTTGGTCGGAAGAAAGTGCTGCGAAGCTCGTTCATTTTCCTGTTATCCTAGTAATCGCATTTCGGTTACTGCTGGAAGCAGCAGCGCGACCAACGGTGGAAATGAAAATAAAGCCACAAAAAAAAATGTGAGGGGTAACTCAATACAAAAGAGAAACTGTAGCAGTGGAGGACGTAACTATAGTGACAAAAGAATACCTAATGAAGGCCAATTACTGGCCTCTTTTTTTATTTGGAACACTGGAAGCTGGCCACATCACGCTAGAGGAGGGTGTATTAGGGGCATACTGCTGACACAAATTTCCCAGAAGGCGGCGGGAGTGTCCGCTTCAGAGCAGCACACTGGGTTAATGACAGATGACGATCACGATTTCGCAGCTAGGCTTGGACGTCATGTAGGAACCTGCCAGAATCTGTGGTAAGTCACCGGCTTAAAGTTGTTCCGTAAATATCTCTGCGTGAAAACCTGAAAGCTATGCAGCTACTTATGGTTAAATGTTATGGTCACAGAGTATCATACTCGTCGGGAAAGATTTGTAACTACTATAAAATCATGTTTTGCGACAATTAAAATATGTATTTAGGATTTTATTGATTTTGAAGGATTTGGTTTTTACCATTAGACCAGTTATATAAGAATTCTTATTTAAAAAATTAATACGTTGTATAACTGAAAGTTATTTATGGGCCTACGACAAAATCAGTATTTGTGAAGGTGTCCCACTTTAATATCACTCTTCATATGTATGTAGCATTATTTAAGTGGCTCAGTTTTCTAGGAAGCAAATTAAATATCATATATAATATAGGTATACACATTGTGTGTATATGGGATGTAATGGGATTGGTGCTTCAATGAAACTCCGGTTCTAATTCCATTCGTACGAAATTTAGTCTCTTGTTTTCTCCTAGATTTTATATTTTCTAAAACATACAACGAATCTGCGACTAATCGTGCTAAGAAAATTACCATATTCTCTTTCGCCAAAAATTAATATTTCGTTCTGTTTAGTTGAAGCTATCAGTACACCATGGTTAAGGCCATTCGGAATGCAAATTTTACTTTCATATTTGAATAGGGGATATTGAAATGAATGCAGTGGTGTGATATAAAAATATTTCGTGAAGTTACTACTGAAAAAAAGCAGCACCAGTTTCAAAATTTTAATAACGTGAAAGACGATTTCAAGCTATTTTATATCTGCACATAGAATTTGGTTTTTTATTTTTAAAACTCTTCCACTCAAGGGGATAATACGCTCACTTTAGGAAACGTACATGATTAGTCCACCCAGTTGCATATACTTTGTGTTATCATGGGTGCTTATCCTATTATGTCATCATTATTATAATGACATATTATGTCACATCCTCAGTTCTGAGAATAGTAGTTGAGTGATGAAGTAGTCGAAGCAACTTTTTGGCGGTGACAGTCTACCTACGATAATGGCTGTGCTTTCTTTTATTATCGCGGCATCAATTTAGTTCCAATACTACACATAGTCCTTGTAATACCTCGCTCCATTATACTTTCATTTAAACCATTTTCTTAAAAAAACAATTCCATCAGTATATTAAATAAAATGTAAATTTTTTTATGGACACAAATGGGGCTATTACACTCAGTGTAAATAAAATTTTATGCTCAGGTTTTTTTTCCTTTCAGGAGGTAAAAAGCTATATATAATGTATTAAACTTTTAAAAACGCAAGTAACCAGAAGGCAAAAAAAAATGTATACGTGGGAACTATACAAAATTTTTACTAGACGATGAAGCCTTTAGGAGCAGCAACTAAGTTATTCATTATTTTGACTTAAATTATACAGTCTCTTCTTTTAAGAAATTCTTAGCTCCTGTTCGTGAATCATTAGACTGTCTCCCACCATACAACTCTGGATAAAACTGTGTTCAAAACCCACAAGATGTTTAATTATCACAATTTTTCATGAGTTTNTCCCACCATACAACTCTGGATAAAACTGTGTTCAAAACCCACAAGATGTTTAATTATCACAATTTTTCATGAGTTTATAGAAAAGTCCGTAAAAAGAATACAGGCGTTAACGAAAATATTCTCAGACATTTGACCTCTAAAAAATTTATGCGGAAACTTTTGCGAAACAAAGACTCAAGATAAAGGATCCTTAAAAAGAAACTGAAGAAACTGATAGTTCACTTAGTTTAAAAAAATTGCAGCAGCGCAAGATTAAGTTACGAATTAGCATAAATGAAAATACACAGCGTGTTTCCTGTAATCTAGAGAATATAACAAAAAAATTGTAAAAATTCTGTTATTGAACAGAATAGAGGAAATTTTGAGCGTGGTGTTCACGAAGAGAGCGTCTCTACTACAGAAAAACAATTACATGTGGAAAGTGCATGCAAATGTTGAGAAATATTTTGTGGGTAAAATACATTTACAAGTGAGCGTAATTACCCCGTAAATCTTATGTTTTTCTCCATTTATATTTTTATTGTAACAGCTTCTAACAAAATATGTATATTTTGATAAATAACTCATAAGGATTGTTTTGTATAATTCATTAAAGACTTTTTCCTTCTCTATAGGTAAAGTTATTTTAGATAATTTNAACTCATAAGGATTGTTTTGTATAATTCATTAAAGACTTTTTCCTTCTCTATAGGTAAAGTTATTTTAGATAATTTGTTAGATACATTTTAAAATGGTTTAATTGAAAGTAAAGATAATAGCAAGGCCTACACTCCATCAACATCATTAATTTTGTAATTTATTCAATACGTCATACAGTAAAGGGTTCGCAGCGAAAATATGCATCAAAATAAAAGTAATAGGTGAGGATAGCTTCATATCCCTCCTGCTGAATAACTCTAAATATTTAATCTATGATTTTTAAGTGACATTTATTTTATTGTTCCATTAAGCAAGATGCTATTGACAATAACACCATAATCTACAAATACACTTGTAGAAAATTAATTTATAAACGACAACTTGTAATCTGATGTAAATAAAAGAACGTTCGGACGTAGGAAGAGCTTATAATCTCGCTACCAGCAAGATCATTAGAGACGAAAATATTATTTTAAAAAATTACATTTTCGCATGCTCTCTTTATAAATCGCTGCCCAGGATGTTCCAGCAGATATGTTACATAGAAAATCTGACAGAACCAAACAATTCCTTGAATGCAGCAGGAGGACTGCTGAACATTCAGCAGATATGGAAAACGTACTACAGTCGCTTGTAGGTATAGAAATAATAGTAATTGAAATAAATGTTTGAACCCAGTACTGCCACTTTCTAAATGGAAAGATATGCGTCAAGTGTGTTAGTTCAAATACAAAATGTCAAATACCGAACGACCCTACTCATCATGGTTAACAAGCTGTAAATAGATATTAATAATTTCTCCTTTCTTTAAAAATGTAAATCAATTTGGTAATACCAATAACAAACAGCTTAAGCAGTCAGCATAAAAACGTAGTTTTATCACTACTAGAACAAAATTCATTATCATTACATAAGTATTTCGCCGACAAAAAATAATTATTTTCTCAATATTTTCTAGAATTTCGCACACCTTTCAATATGGCAACAACGTAAACAAATATTTTAGTATTTCTCAAGACATGCATTTTGCCAATATGAGCACAACATTCTCGATACTAATTTTTCTAGTAGCGGTGATCTGAAAATTTTGCAAGCAAAATTATTTACAGTAACTTTAAAACACTAGAGAATAATTATTTGATAGTTTATACGAGAAAAAGAAATATTACGGCNCACTACTAGAACAAAATTCATTATCATTACATAAGTATTTCGCCGACAAAAAATAATTATTTTCTCAATATTTTCCAGAATTTCGCACACCTTTCAATATGGCAACAACGTAAACAAATATTTTAGTATTTCTCAAGACATGCATTTTGCCAATATGAGCACAACATTCTCGATACTAATTTTTCTAGTAGCGATGATCTGAAAATTTTGCAAGCGAAATTATTTACAGTAACTTTAAAACACTAGAGAATAATTATTTGATAGTTTATACGAGAAAAAGAAATATTACGGCAAACCAAATATACTTATTTTTCATGCTTCAAATTATTTCAGAAAAATGGGTTTTTTTTTTGTATGAGTAATGCGAAGTTATTAAAGACAGTATATAAATCTCGTTTCGTATAGGGATGGTGTTAGATACGCACTATTCTAAAGCAATAAATGCAAAAAAAATAGTAACCTCTGCACTTAAGTATGCTGAGATTTTATCGTCGAGCTAAGAAGTTCCAAATGTGAGCGTCGGACAAGCCTTCAATGTGTGAGCCTATTTAACAAGTAATTAAACGTAGGGTAGCTCAAAACTTAAGGCTCCCCCCCCCTTTTTTATGTACTCCAACCCCAAGAGGGCTATATATGTATTAATTCACACGATTAGAACATGAAAATTTGATTATATAACACACCATCAAACTAGTTCTTAAGAAAGTAGAACAAGACACAGAAATAAACCTCAGAAAATTTGTGACAGACCATTTTCAGTAAATTTATCCTTAGTGCCATTTAATAAAATAATTTTTCTTAATGTCTGAATTTTGTGAATTTTATTTTTCATTATGTAATTTTGTAACACTTTTTATGGCAGTCTGATCATAAAAGTAAATATGCAACGGCAACATTCATTTTTATGTAAATATGTAGCAACGACGCGTAATATGAAATTGAGTAGATCTGAGCATGTATTTAATTAGATATCACAGCTACTTGATATAATTAAACATGCACAGTAAACGGCGTATGAATTATAAAAACAACGTACTGATCAGCATTTGTATAAAGTTAATTATAATAAATTTACATTCTCAGACATCTACAAACCGATTAGGTAACATTGTTCGTCATTCCGTTCTAAAACTGCTAGAGAATTATGGTCACAATAATTTTTTTCACTTAGTTTACGTCATAAAATCAATTATGATATCAAAAAATGTCGGTTACGTTTATTGCATGTTCAAATGAATTACAGTGAAATATTTTGCCGAAGTTAGGTACAAATGCATTTCTGCCGTTCATTCTTCAATAAATAAAAACTTGCANTTACAGTGAAATATTTTGCCGAAGTTAGGTACAAATGCATCTCTGCCGTTCATTCTTCAATAAATAAAAACTTGCAAAGCAAATAAAGAGTATTGGCTAAGAAATTATTTTGTCACACAAGAATACGGTTAAAACTGATATTCAGTTAATTTAAAAAACACTTATCAAAAACAATAATGAAATTTCCACGATAATCGCGCACAGTGATTGATGCAAAGTAAACTTCTTTGTGTAAATGTTTCCTGTTGGTCTATGAAAGTCATGTTTAATAAATCAGTATGTAAATTCATTATTCACATATCATTAATATTTAGTGTATATGTTAGAAAATACAATCGAAAAAGAAGAAAACTTTTCATTTTCAATGTCTCGTATTCAATAAACTTGAAAGCAATATTTTCTACCCGTAACGTCTGTCTCACTTATTTCTATCTCTATCTTTCTTTAAGAGCAAATGTGTTGTGTTTATAATTACCGAAATATTCTAATAAAATAATCAACTAAACAGTAAAATTTTACANTTAAGAGCAAATGTGTTGTGTTTATAATTACCGAAATATTCTAATAAAATAATCAACTAAACAGTAAAATTTTACAAGATATGCCAAACACAAAGCTAAAATATTCTTGCATAAATTAATATTAATTAAATCTGTATTGTTGAAATAATATAATTTTTATTATGCTATTATATTGTATGTACTATACAAAATATATATTTTATTTTATGACATTGTTTTAGTAAAATATGTAAGCATTGAGATGACCTTAACATCTTATCAATGAATAACGAAATTCTTAATGTCGTTGTATGTTTTTTGCATTTTCATACAACTAAGGTGACATTACTACACATGCAAAACAATTAATAAGCATTCTAGCAATAGGCTCGAGTTGGTTTGTTTATACCCTTGCACCAGGCATGCCGATTGCAATAGACAACTGATATGAGTTATAATGTATTCGCAGAGAAAATGTTTGTAGTGCTCCTAGCCACCCTATTGCTCAACATACATATAGATCTACCTCACGGAAACCAGTCCTAATGATATTTGTAGCCGAACTGTGTTTCTCACTTTGAGTTAATAATAAAAATTAGTAATATATACCTTCATTTCAAATTGGTTTCGCATAATTATTTAGTCAAAAAAATATTAGATTATTTAACTTTTTATTTAGCCCTTTCTTAATGTTAAGAGTATAAGTCACGAATAAAAACAGTAGCAGCTCGACTGCATTCACTGTCATAATTAGTCAATTTAATTTGATCATAAATGTTTGATCCTATAACATAACCAAAAAATCTTACACAATCTCATCCTTTAGTTCCAAATTATTTGTCAATTTTCCTTTCGAGTGTGTTGGTGTCATATGTAATGGCATTCATATTTTCCACATCTCTTGCCACTCCGGTGGATTGTGAAATATATTAGATCTAAAAATACGTATTTGCCTAATTTGTCTATACACCAATTAGGAAAACAGCAGTTTATATTATTGAATTATAATTTTTTTACCGCAATATAACGGGAATGTCTTCAGACTTATTGTTATTCAGTAAAGTATTGGTGACAAATTTAGCATTTTCTTTTACAATATTACAACTGTTTCAGAAAACTGCTTCATGATAGATTAAATAGTACAACAATATTTTTTTTTGTTTTGATGCTAAACGCCACTTGTGGTATACAGAGTGGTTCTTAGGGTACGAGTTACCTCTTTGGCGCAGACTGCGGGCGCCTTGGGTGTTGAATAAGGGGTAAACAATAACGTCTCTCAGCATCTCAGTTTACGAAATTTATATTTAGCNCGGGCGCCTTGGGTGTTGAATAAGGGGTAAACAATAACGTCTCTCAGCATCTCAGTTTACGAAATTTATATTTAGCTTAAAAGAACAATACAAACATAGACACCTCCGAAACGATTCCCTGCAAGTTGTGAGCCTGAAGGGTGACTTTAAAGTACTCGTGCTAACTGCTGTCGACGTCGTGGGGGAATGCTAGGTGTCGGGGAATGTTCCTANAAGGGTGACTTTAAAGTACTCGTGCTAACTGCTGTCGACGTCGTGGGGGAATGCTAGGTGTCGGGGAATGTTCCTAGAGCGACGATGCTATAACTTAGCTATACTTGTAGTTCTGGGTGTTCCGCTGGTAGGTTGAGGTCTGGTAAGCTGGGCGGCCCTTCATGGACCCTCGGCTCAGTCTAGTTGGCGTGATGGACTCAGCTGGCTTCCTGCTTTGGGCTGACCTTTCGGTCTCGATGACAGCTCTCCACGACTGGCTGTTCCGGGTTCTCTCCTCGACGATTCCACGATACGACTGACTACAGAGAACTCACTATCCGAATGACCCNGTAAGCTGGGCGGCCCTTCATGGACCCTCGGCTCAGTCTAGTTGGCGTGATGGACTCAGCTGGCTTCCTGCTTTGGGCTGACCTTTCGGTCTCGATGACAGCTCTCCACGACTGGCTGTTCCGGGTTCTCTCCTCGACGATTCCACGATACGACTGACTACAGAGAACTCACTATCCGAATGACCCCTTTCTTTTCCTGCAAGTTGGCTTTTAACCTCTCTCGATGCCCCCCCCCCCCAGATCCTCACATGTGTCTCACTCGTTGGAGACGTGGATAAGGGGGAGGTCAGCGGCCATACTGCAAAACACTGTCAGTCCTTCTTACTCGTCTAACTAGAAGTGAGTAGGCGAAACTCTAGGTTACCTCTGCATTACTTCGGCACATGTCCATGATANTCTTACTCGTCTAACTAGAAGTGAGTAGGCGAAACTCTAGGTTACCTCTGCATTACTTCGGCACATGTCCATGATCTCACGCGTTTTACTCAGGGAGGGAGGGGGGACCCGTGGTAACTGCCAAACATTGTCAGCTCTTTTCTCGTGTATCCCACCTCGGTACATGTCCATGCTCTCACGTGTTTTACTCTGTGCGTCAGTGATTTAATAGCTTAACTCGGCATTACCTCGGCATGTGTTAACTGGCTGTCCGCTCCCTCGGGTCAGCCTGTCCTCGCGGCATTTGTCTCGCGGCACATGTCTACTGGAGGGTCCTAGCGGGGGTAAGATGGCGAGGAGTGTGACAGCGGCGCTTCTAATACTAACAATGCAGCAGGCGTCAATTGATGAAATAATATACAGACGTATAGCCGTGCAATTTCATTCATCTAACTCCATTGAGACAACAAGTCATAAGTAGAAATAACAATAATATTATCACAGATGAAAGCCAAAATTTTATTTTGAAAATGTAGAGCAACATTTAAAAAAACAAAAACAAATGTGGCATTCTAAAAAAAAGTTATTAAATAGGAACAAGTGTTAAAAAATTTTTCAAATAAAAATACTACACAATTCTTCATATGATTAAATACGTATTATTTAGTATGCATAAATATGTAATAATACCTAGCACACGGCTCTGTTACCTGTAATTGATTTCATTTGTGTTTTCGTCATAATCAGATAAACGACTAAGAAAATACATTTTTACTGTAAGATCATATTTTAGCTGTTTTTACGGCTTTCAGGTAGCGTAAACGCAGAAGAAAGGAGAGAGGAGACAACAGATTACAAAGAAGGTGGTTGCCATACCTGAATGACATAACCTTTCCTTCTGGCGAGTCAAAAGAATTGATGAGGGTAACTAAGCATAGAACTGCGGTGGAATTAAGACGAGTGAAGTAAACGAGCACTTCGAAAATACTCCATGCCACGTTATTACCCGACGCACTTATAAGGTAGATAATGTACATAAATAATCTAAAAAAATAAGCTTTGCCAAAAAAAATTAAGTTTCTGGATATTATTTTATGTAAATCGATTAGTAACTTAGTATTAAACTATTAGCACTGTAAATGTTGATGAAGCCAATAGATACAATAAACTGTGCGCTTGCTTAAACTGTATCCTTACGCAGTTTTAAAGAGACGCTTTCGACGAGTACACTTGCCATTCACAGCCATTCGCTTAGGGTGGGGCTGAATTCAGCAGACAAACTTCGTGAGGTGATTCTTTATGCAAACTCAAGTGAAAAATATACAGGAAACTATGTACCTAAACTTAATATTAAGAGTAAAATAAGTCCCCGAAAATTAAGATTTTGAAATTTTGTTTTGCGAAATATCGTAAACTATGGGAGGTGAAAGCAAAATTCACGGAACATAGTTTTTTGTTATCTGGATCTTCAATCTAAGGGAAAACTCACATTAATAACTCTCCCCGTTATGTAAATAACAGGGGTGGCAACACTCTTATTACTGGCAACTTCTTTATCGTCGATAATTATGAACGCGTGAGGCTGGTTTATTGAGCACTATGACCTGCAAAACAAAAATTGTCCCCTTGTTGCAACTGCCTATGACCCACCGTTTTCGTTTGAAATGCACGCAAATAATCCGCTGTAGCGATACAGTGCCTTGTACGTACGGAATACGTCATACATGTGTTGAGAGGGAGGAGGGTAATATTAAGACAATGAGATTGAATGGGTGTTGGCCAGTCGTCTGATGGACGTGGTGCTGGGGAACGCCCAACAAGGAATAGTTTTTTTTTAATAACTAAAATACTTTTTAATTTTGNAAAATACTTTTTAATTTAGGGAAATTTTAGAATTTGTTTGTTTTGTCAAGGTTATGGTCATCCAGTTCCAATATGGCGGTCCGATGACTTCAAAACATGGCAGCCGGTCAGGTTTGATTCCGGACCCTTGATACTGTGTACCAATTTAGCATATCCTATGGTTATAAAACGAATATGGATGCCACTGCTTTGTCCTAGAAAAGATGGCCCCCAAATTTGATGTAATGTGCCTTTTGGGCTTTTAGGGGCTTCTTTTTTTTCACACAGGAGACTCCTACATTTCTGAAGAGGAAATAAAAAATTTTAAGGATAAAGGGAAGTTTTAAGCGATAATGGTCTATATTGAAGGTAAATGGGAAACTTTGAGGGTAAAATGGCCAGCGGACGAATGGAATGACAGAGCATCGACAGCTTCGAGCATCGACGCCAGACGCCATTGCGCTCAACTCATGCTTCCTACTACTGCTATCTCACGGTTGCAGGGCCATTCTGTTGCCACTCAGCTACTGACGGGTCCGTGACGGGCTACAGACGTGCGTGCGTGCGTGTAGTTTGCACATCTTCCTCGGACACATACGCGGATGAATAATGTCACGGATTGATACATTTACACTCAGAAGTTAGCAATTACAGAGTTTTATAAATACAGAAAATTTACTTTTATAAAACGTCGAGTTGTGATGGTCGTTAGTGGCAACATATTTTTACACAATATTATTTTCATCTGTTCAGGGTTGAAGAATTTATAGTGGAAGCTGAAGGGGGGTGGGGGGACTAGACAAACATTCGGACGATTTTACTTGCTTGCTTTACCAAAGCAAAGTAGGCTAAAAAGGGACATATCAACATAACAACCCGACTTAAATATGACTTTATTGATTATATGTCACTAACTGCGGACGTAAGTGAGAAATAAGTGTTGCATGCTGTCTATTAGAAATGTTACGTGTGAACCATTTAATAATAGTATTCTAGGAAAAAGCCGTACAAAAAAATTGTTTAGTTGATAAAACCCTGCCGTAGAGACATGGCGGCTTCAATACTCGAAACGCTGTAAGTAGAAAATGTCACTTAATTTAGTGTAATTCACTTGACATTTCGAAGAAAAAAAATTACACATTTTGGCCATCCGTTTACTTTAATGTGGCAGTTATAAAAATATATCTTTATTATATAAAATTTCATCATGAATGCTCATTCGGTTCATTTCAGCGTACCTATCCGGTTCTTATATGCATGACGAGGGTCAAAGAATGCTTTTGTGAACACGCTTGAGAGCGGACTGAACATGGTTCAGTGCCCCCTCTTTGATTGTGAAGTACACTAGGGACGGCGAGAGCTATTTGAAAGTAAATACACCACGGTAGAGCCACCATAAAACGAAACTGTGTTCGTTATATCATTGAAAGTTTGAAGCAATGTCTAATTATACTATGATCAAACTCA
Organism: Clitarchus hookeri; assembly: GCA_002778355.1. Classification (NCBI taxonomy): domain Eukaryota; kingdom Metazoa; phylum Arthropoda; class Insecta; order Phasmatodea; family Phasmatidae; genus Clitarchus; species Clitarchus hookeri. Next base: position 343,602 of record NQII01004025.1, read on the forward strand.
TCAGTTCATTTCTTTGCAATTTTGCAATTGGAATGTTTCATTTCAATACCACTGCAATTAAACGTTTCGCGAAATATAATATTTTATATTTTGCAAAAATATTTAAGCACTTCCTAAAATTTTAATAGTATAATTTTAGTTCCTGCAATAATTATTGATAATTTGATATTATAAAATTGTAACTGAAGCCTTCATAAAAGCCTAACTTCATGGCTCACTTAACTAATAAAATGCATACCTATGTTAAATATCTTCTTTTGTTACAGGATTCCTAGCAACCCTTGATACACAAATTATATTATTCTGGCATTTCAAGTGAATAAATGCCATTTATAAAATTGCAGATAGTATTTATGTAAGAAATGTTAACCACCAGTGACACACTTTTCTCGTAGTTGACAGTGCATGAAGATTAAAATTTTTGCTTTAGCAAGATTATAAAAAAATGTGTCAGATTCGTGATTATCACATAACAAGGATAATGATTCCTTGTGTAATTTATACTTTTACACACGGACACTGTCTGTTTCATATGGAGCATTGAAGTGCACAGCACTGGGATCTCCATTAGGCTATGGAAATCATGGGCAGAAACCATTTTCTCTAAATTCTAGGTTGACTATTAGATTTATTTTTGTTGCCAAAAGTTGTGCCTTACATCTTTGATCCTCGGTCACTTCCTGTCGTGAAAAACGAGTTACGGAGCAGCCTTGCCTTTATTTCGACAACAATAAAGCAGCTTTATTGACTAACTAGCTTTCTATACTTACCTTCATCTTCTGACAAACATTACTGAGGTATTAAAAAAAGAACTAAAAGTGTGTCAATATATTTATATTTCAAAATTATAGTAAAACGCATCTTGACATTTAATTGTTAGCATTTTGCTTTAGCTCTTACCGAAACAGCTAGCATGCTCAGTAGAGAAAATATGCCATGCTTAACAGGAAATAGTACTCTTTACATTCACAGAAAGAATACATTAAATAGTTCTCAAGTTCAGGTGACAGTTTTTATTTATTATTTTCAGTCATTGCCAGCCCAGCAACTTCTAAACCGTTTACAATTTGCTGAATGGCAATAGAAGTAACGCAAAAGTTTTGGTTACATAAAACAAGTGTTTTCATTAATAGGTATGGTGGCAATAAGGACAGTCTCTTCCTATATACAACAAAAATGTCACCAATTTTATTTAGTTTAAAACATCATGTTGCCTTGAACAGGAAAATATCTACGTAAGTTTTCGCCCTTGTTTTTGCATGGTCGTTTTCAATAATGAAATGAGTCAAGGTTAACATGCAAGTTCAACATTTGTAAAATTCCCGTTCTGTGTTTTCTTTTTCACGCTTCATTTGCGTGTTGGTTTTTACTCACATGAGAGACAACGTGCAGCGTGTACAGCGGTCGATTGGATAAACAGAATTAAATTTTATATACACTGAAGAGCCAAAAAAAAAAACTGGTACACATGCCTAATATCGCGTAGGGCCCCCGTGAGCAGGCAGAAGTGCCGCAAGACGACGTGGCATGGACTCGACTAATGTATGAAGGTATGCACGAGGAAATTCACAACAAGAATACTGCAGGGCAGTCCACAAATATATAGGAGTGCGAGGCGATGGAGATCTCTTCTGAACAGAACGTTGCAAGGCATCCCAGATATACTCAATAATGTTCATGTCTGGTGGTTTATGTGGCCAATGGAAATGCCTAAAGCTAGAAGAGTGTTCCTGGAGCCACTCGGTAGCAACTCTCGACGTGTGGGGTGTCGCATTGTCTTGCTGGAATTGTCCACGTCCGTCGAAATGCACAATGGACATGGATGGGTGCAGGTGATCGGATAGGATGCTTACGTATCTTTCACCTGTCAGAGTCGTATCTAGACGTATCAGAGGTCCCATTTCACGCCAACTGCACACGCCCCATACCATGACAGACCCTCCACCAGCTTTTACAGTCCCCTGTTGACATGTAGGGTCCATGGATTCATCAGTATGTCCCCATACCCGTACACGTCCATCCGCCCGATACAATTGGAAACAAGACTCGTCAGACCAGGCAACGTGTTTCCAGTCATCAACAGTCTAATGGTGGTGTTGGTGGGCCCAGGCAAAGCGTAAAGCTTTGTGTCGGGCAGTCAACAACGGTAGACGAGTGGGCCTTCGTCTCCGAAAGCCCATATCAATGATGGTCCGTTGAATAATTCGAACGCTGGTAGTTAGAAATAGAGCATTCGAACACAGGATCGGTGGAGGAACACAGGGACACAAGATAGGTGGAANGTTGAATAATTCGAACGCTGGTAGTTAGAAATAGAGCATTCGAACACAGGATCGGTGGAGGAACACAGGGACACAAGATAGGTGGAATTCAAGAGCAGGAGGAATACATCCGCAGGAGGTAATTTTTTTTCCCTTTTTTTCCTTCAAAATGACTAATTTATCCTACTAAATGCCACTTTTTCCCCAAAAAATTCCCATTTTTCTCTCAAAATTTTCCTAAATTGCCTCCAAATATTATCTTTTCTAAATAATTTCAATTAGTTTCAGTGATCCCACAATGTGGCTAATCGACTCCTTTTTGGCAATGAGGAGTCAAGGAGTGAGGAGTCACCCCCTTCCATACTTCATGCTTTTGCATTCACAGCCTATGCTAACTTATAAGCATAGTTGGCCATTATTCCCGAACCGACCATTTTGGAAGCCAGTTCATTCTAGAACACACCTATCCATGATGGTCAGTACATTCTAGAACATCCCATATAATGGCGGCCATTTTGCCAGCCATTAATTAAAAAAGTTATGTAAAACATTATGTAATAAATTTATAAAAATATTTTTTTAAATTATCGCCGTCCATGTTTGCAGCAAGTACAAGTCGTTTTCAATGGCGGCCATTTTGTCAGCCAGTAATTTAAATAGTTATGTAAAAGGTTATGTAAAAATTTTTTTTTTTTTTAATTATCGGCGACTATGGTTGCAGTAAGTACAAGTTGGCAACCATTTTGTCTGCCAGTAAATTAAAACTTATGCAAAAATGTACTAAAATTATTGGCGGCTATATTGGATGGTGCCACCCCTTCGTAGCGGTGCACATGTTGACACTACCACCTCAGCAGCAGCAGCGGCCATGTTGGCGGCCATGTTTGCAGTCAGTACAAACTNTGCACATGTTGACACTACCACCTCAGCAGCAGCAGCGGCCATGTTGGCGGCCATGTTTGCAGTCAGTACAAACTGGCGGCAATTTTTCCAGCCAGTTAATTAAAAATAGTATAATTGTTTTAAATTATCGGCAGCCATATTGGATGTAGTGTCACCCCTACGGCGTGACCTCTCTGTAGTGGCAGCCATGTTGCCACCACCACAACCACCACCACCACCACTCCTCTAGCCATTAATTCGTGCGAGGATGTGCACATTGAAGTGTTTTTTAAAAAGATATTGATTAGCAGCATAATTATAAATTATCAAACTTAATTTAATGCCAAGAGTAAAAAACTTGGAAAATTAATCATGCCGATTTAATATCGCTCATAAGTGAATATAAAAAAAAAAATTTAAGAACAATAAAATTGACAAATAAAAAAAATTACGTGAACCGAATTTACAATGTAAGGTTCCACCCCTCGCCACACCATCTGCACGACATAACTATGCTGACGAACCCAAATTAAAACACCAAATGCAAAACGTACACATACTGTATTTCGCAGTAAGCAAAGTTCATTTAATGCCAAGAGTAAAAAACTTGGAAAATTAATCATGAAAATTTAATATCTGCCATAAATAAATATAAAAAAAAAAAAATTTAGGTTAATAAACATGGCACATAAAAAAATACTTCAAACGAACTGACAATGTAAGGTGCAACACCATCCCACCATCTGCGCGGCATAACCATGCAGACGTACCGAAATTAATTCAATTGAACTCAACTCACACAGTATTTAAGAAAAAAGGATTGTTTTTTTTTATAAAAAATTAACAGCATGAGACAGGCTTATTTACGCCTTTTATTACACACAATACGTGCATACAAACATTGTATTTCGCAGTCATCAATCTGATTCTAATGTCTAATGAACCTCGTCACGGGTTATATTTCAAGTAAAAAAAAACAGGCGTAGAATGAATACATACTAACGAACATCGTCACACGTCACACCTGCCTTTCTCTTCAAATTCACCATTTCGATGACTTCGTGAAGGAGCCGGGATGGATGTATATCGATCGCAGTCTTCTGGCGGTCCGCATTGACAAACACTTGCAGGCCTTGTTGTTGGTGCTTCCAAATGTCCCTACTCGGCAATGAAAGAATCTTGACAGTAGGAAACAATTTCAGTTGCAGCATAGACGGCTGAGTTATGTCTGGCGGGTAAGTACATTTGTATTGACGACCGCCGCTCCGAAAAGAAATGAACGATGCGTAATCTGTAATATTGCCAGAAGTGCTGCTTGCCTCATTGAGTAAGTTTGAAAATGCCTTTTTGAAATCATACATTGAGCAACTCACTTGATTTTCGACGTCGGATGAGGACCCATTCACCCCAGTGAAGTTCTTGGTCTCTACACGTGTTGTGTAGGAGGGTAGCTGCTTACAGGTCTCTTCAATAACAACGTAGTTTATTTTTATGTTTAATCGGGATGTTGTGAATCTATTATGCTCATAACTAATTAAAAACAAAAGTTATCACAGACCAGACTAATTAAATATCCTAATTACAAACATTTACGGAAGAAGAAAAATCTGGACACTTTGAAGGCTACATAATCATGAAATATAAGCTTACAGATATAAAAAAAAAAAAAATTAAAACGAAAAAATTAAAAGTACAATTAAAAAAAATGATACAAAAGAAAATTCAAATTTAAGTTATCTTGGTGCTCAACCCAGATCGTAAGTCAAATATACATGGACTAATATATGGAAAAATTAAATCAATATAATGTGGTTAAAAAACGAACGATACCATTTTTATACGGATTATCAGGATTGTATAAGGAAACATTTTCTGTGAAATCGTTATTGGCGCGATATCGCGTTTCTCAGTAAAAAAACAATTTTGGAAATACAACGTTTTGCCATAAATGGCAAAACAATTGCCTACGTCCCTGTATTTTTACTGTTATCATATAAAGTGTATTTATGCAGAAAAAAATCGTGAAAATGATTATATATTGCATTTTTAGAGCTTGCCTTTGCAATTTACTTAAGCTGTAAGAGTAAAGTATGGTTGTACGAACGTAGTTTTTTCTGCAGACTTCCATTGTGTATAATGAAGTCCCACTGTTACAGATATAATTTGTTCAGTAAAAGAATTCTGACGGAAACACTGCTTGCTTTGCGTGTAAGAACGACGAGGCGCTAGGGGTGCGTGCTAGTGTCGCCCGTATCGCTACCTCGCTTCTTGACTTTCAACGCGCTACTACATAGTCCCCTTAAGGAATCATGTTTCTGCCAGACTGAGAACGAAAAGATGCAGCGAATACATTGCAATTACAAACGAGATGAAATGGAGTAACGAATGTAGAAAAGAACAATAAATGTTAAATCATTCGAGAAATAAAATATGTTTGCGTCCTCAGATTAGAACATAATATTTGCGTTGTGTAGTTCTTCATTCGCTTGGTGCTGATGTTTTTGTTTTAGGGCAAGGGACATTGTTCTATTTCTGACTTTCATTAAATAATACCATATTGGGCTTTTAGGATCATACGGGTTGTACTTATATTCTCTGGCGATTATATATATATACATTAAATGTGACTTAAGAATATAATGTTAAACGAAGATTATATGCAATTAAACACTGAATATAACAAATAATCCTGATTTGTGAGATTTCTTGCCAATATCACCTGTGGTATGCGTATGAAATAATATCGATTTGCAACGACTGAAGGATTAATACCTTTAAAAGATAATTTCAATACATTTATCGTATTTCTCTATACAAATATTATACTCAAATTTAATACAATTTATTATTAAAATTATTACCGACAACAATTTGTAAAACGACAAACCATATTTCTATCGCAGATGTTATGTATTTGTCTTACTTCTATTAAGTATTTCATTCAGTAGCGTATATTTTAGTAATACTTAGTATACATTTCTGAAAAAATTCGTGGAATTATTTTTGGAGAAAAGGGTAATTTGGGGGGAAAAACGCCGTATTTCAGAGAAAAAAACAAGGAAAATTATTTTTTTTTTAATTCGGGAAATTTTTTGGTAAAAATAAAAACTACGAAGAAAAAAGGGTCATTGACCTTGATCTTATGACCGGTAAAGTAAATGTCCGTCGTCGTCGTCGTCACCGTCGTCGTTAGTTCACCTGTGTTGGTTCCATCCCCGCTGCCCGCATTCTCAAGGAGACTCGTACTTCGGAAGTGTATAGTTGTATATCGGGACTGTACTCGACCAAGGCAAGTATGCAGACGAGGCTCGAGCACTAGTGCAGCTCGGACTTTGACAAAATCTGGTAATTTACTTTCCCTAGTGATTAATGTGAACCTAATATTAGCATGGATATAATAATAAATGAATAACGCTAAAATAATAATAATACGTCATCACCCTAGATTGTCGTCGTCTCAAGAATCCTTCGATAGAGATCTGAGTTCGAGCTTTGGAACTATATAAACTATTAGTTCTCTTTCGTACTTTGACTAAATCAGCTAATTTTCTTTTCTTAAGGAATATGAGGAAACCTGTTACATATTTTGTTCGTTGCTTGGTTGAAATTGTATGTCTCTGTAGCATAGCACGGACGTTGGATGTATGTGAGAACGATCGTTTTACTATACTTTGCTGTACTACGCAAGGCTACAACGATGGTTTTTTTCAGACACAAAGTGTTGTCTAGCATCGTGTGCTGTACAGTGTTCGTCGCTTGTACAGTACATGCATTGTTCATTAACTTAGTATTTTTCAAATGCATTTGTCTCTGCCTGACGTTTCTCTGTGTTGAGATCAATATAAGGCTTCAACCATGACTTGTTATTTAATTGAAGCACTCTTTGTATATTCTTCAACCCATGGCCTAATGCATGCTTGAGATTAACATAATAAACACAGCACGGGCATTTTTTTTATATAAAGGAGGGCACCATACACTTCAACGACGCACCCTAACATATATGTGCACAAACACGCACTTACTCAAACAGGTTCGCGAACAAACACACACTTACCAAAACATGTTCGCACACAAACATATACTTACCCAAACATGTTCACACACAAACACGCACTAAGCCAAACAAGTCCGCACACAAACACACACTTAACCAAACATGTTCACATACAAAGATGCACTTAACCAAACATGTTCGCACACAAATACGCACTTACCCAAACATGTTTGCACACAAACACGCACTTACACAAACATGTTCGAGCACATTCATGCACTTACTCAAACATGTTCGCACATAAACATGCACTTACCCAAACATGTTCGCTCAAATACACGCACTTACCCAAACATGTTCTGACACATACACGCACTTACCCAAACATGTTCGCAGACATACACGCACTTGCCCAATCATATACCCGCACACACACATACTCTTACCCAAACAACAACATACACACACAATGATAGCAATCACTATGTGCTCTAGAGGCTGCAGTCAACGTATATGTGGAGCGAGAGACAAACCATAAACAAGATGCAAGTAACAAGTATGCTAAAGGGCACAGCCACTAGGCAAGTCATACACGCAAACTACAAGTTACATGTACACACGCACGCTTACAACCTCAGCACTGGAAAAATAATAGTGTTTAATGAGACTGTATGACTCGTCTCTCACACTATCTATCACCAAATTTAATGTGACGTTTCATTAAACAGCCTGTAAAAGGATGTGTCCCCCTTTGCTTGCTACTAAATACAATGCATTCAAACCAGCAGTCATGCAAAAGCATATGTTGCTGATATATATATTAATGATCATATATTTTTTTTTAATGTAAAGGTAAAGAGTTATAAACTCCCACCCACCGATGAATATTGCACACGTAAGTAACACTATACATTACGCTAGACCGAAAAAAAATGCACCCTCGGAACGATAATACTGGCGGACATAAAAAATTAAAGAAAAGTAGTTATTATCGCCTATCAACATGTACTGTACAAGCGACGAACACTGTACAGCACACGATGCTAGACAACACTTTGTGTCTGAAAAAAACCATCGTTGTAGCCTTGCGTAGTACAGCAAAGTATAGTAAAACGATCGTTCTCACATACATCCAACGCCCGTTCTATGCTACAGAGACAAAGTACGAAAGAGAACTAATAGTTTATATAGTTCCAAAGCTCGAACTCAGTTCTCTATCGAAGGATTCTTGAGACGACGACAATCTAGGGTGATGACGTATTATTATTATTTTAGCGTTATTCATTTATTATTATATCCATGCTAATATTAGGTTCACATTAATCACTAGGGAAAGTAAATTACCAGATTTTGTCAAAGTCCGAGCTGCACTAGTGCTCGAGCCTCGTCTGCATACTTGCCTTGGTCGAGTACTAAAATATACGCTACTGAATGAAATACTTTATAGAAGTAAGACAAATACATAACATCTGCGAAAGAAATATGGTTTGTCGTTTTACAAATTGTTGTCGGTAATAATTTTAATAATAAATTGTATTAAATTTGAGTATAATATTTGTATAGAGAAATACGATAAATGTATTGAAATTATATTTTAAAGGTATTAATCCTACAGTCGTTGCAAATCGATATTATTTCATACGCATACCACAGATGATATTGGCAAGAAATCTCACAAATCAGGATTATTTGTTATATTCAGTGTTTAATTGCATATAATCTTCGTTTAACATTATATTCTTAAGTCACATTTATTGTAAATATATATAATCGCCAGAGAATATAAGTACAACCCGTATTATCATAAAAGCCCAGTATGGTATTATTTAATGAAAGTCAGAAATTGAACAATGTCCCTTGCCCTAAAACAAAAACATTAGCACCAAGCGAATGAAAAACTACACAACGCAAATATTATGTTCTAATCTGAGGACGCTAACATATTTTATTTCTCGAATGATTTAACATTTATTGTTCTTTTCTACATTCGTTACTCTATTTCATCTCGTTTGTAATTGTAATGTATTCGCTGCATCTTTTCGTTCTCAATCTGGCAGAAACATGATTCCTTAAGGGAACTATGTATTAGCGCGTTGAAAGTCAAGAAGCGAGGTAGCGATACGGGCGACACTAGCACGCACCCCTAGCGCCTCGTTGTTCTTACACGCAAAGCAAGCAGTGTTTCCGTCAGAATTATTTTACTAAGCAAATTGTATCTGTAACAGTGGGACTTCATTATACACAATGGAAGTCTGCAGAAAAAACTACGTTCGTACAACCATACTTTGCTCTTACAGCTTAAGTAAATTGCAAAGGCAAGCTCTAAAAATGCAATATATAATCATTTTCACGATTTTTTTCTGCATAAATACACTTTATATGATAACAGTAAAAATACAGGGACGTAGGCAATTGTTTTGCCATTTATGGCAAAACGTTGTATTTCCAAAACTGTTTTTTACTGAGAAACGCGAAATCGCGCCAAGAACGATTTCACAGAAAATGTTTCCTTATACAATCCTGATAATCCGTATAAAAATGGTATCCTTCGTTTTTTAACCACATTATATTGATTTAATTTTTCCATATATTAGTCCATGTATATTTGACTTACGATCTGGGTTGAGCACCAAGATAACATAAATTTCAATTTTCTGTTGTATCATTTTTTTAAATCGTACTTTCAATTTTTTTGTTTAAATTTTTTTATTTTTTTATATCTGTAAGCTTATATTTCATGATTATGTAGCCTTCAACGTGTCCAGATTTTACTTCTTCAGTAAATGTTTGTAATTAGGAGATTTAATTAGTCTGGTCTGCGATAATTTTTGTTTTTTATTAGTTATGAGCATAATAGATTCACAACATCCCGATTAAACATAAAAATAAACTACGTTGTTAGTGAAGAGACCTGTAATCATCCTACTCTAACTCAGTCTCAAACTGAAGTGAAAACATAATATTTTCACCTGAATTTAAAATGACTACCTGCCACATATTAAACCCTTCCTTTCCCACAATATTTTATAGTTTCTGCTGCTAAAAGTACGACAATTATACGTACTGCACTTTAGCTGGCAGAGAACTTGTTTCGTTATCACAACAAATAAGCTGTAGGCATTGTGTTCGGTGGTCAATGATACGAACCAATCATAACGTAGAGATGTAACTCGGTTTACGAATCAGTTACTAAAATGGAAGATCATTGGGCACTGCGTCTTGCAGCGTACAGCACCGGCAAAATACAACTTTCCGTAACAACGTGTAAAGAGTTGTCTACAGTAAGTATGAAATAATAAAAATTCACTCTAGTAATCAGATACACATTAAATTATACTTCAAGTTTTTGATAATCTCCCAGCTTAGTAATTACATATGCTAATGGCGAACAATGAGGACAAACTTCAAGCGGTGAAACATGAAAGGGAAACTAACAAAAAAATCCATATCAAAATACGTCCACAAATGTACAGAAACACTGTAAACTGTATGTCAACATTCTATTTTCAGCAGTGGTACAGTAAAGAATTAAGTGTAAAAGTCTATATAACAAGACGTCGGAACGAATCGCAGTGGTATGGCAGTCATTCTGACAATGTCACAGGAAATGTCAGAAGTGCTCGCCATGCGCTTGAATGCATGCACCTACACGTCGCATCATGGACTGCCGTATTTAGTCCAACGTCCCCGATTGTACCCGCAGTGCCTTATCCGTACTTATTAAGAGTCCAAACTTGCCGGTTTGCTTCCCATCTTTCATGTGTCCCTTGTTTTTTCTGTTTCTAAACCAATGTCCAGTTGCTCTAATTACAGTGTTTCTGAAGAGTTTCGGACATATGTTTGTACGGATATTTATGTTCGTCTCCCTTTCAGTAATAACATTCTGAAGTTTGCATCCATTGTTAGGCCCCATCCTGTATACTGGCATTGTCATTTTCAATAACCACAAGAACCACTGAATTTCAATACACGTATCACACCGTTATTGTAATTTCTGTTGTTCATTAATAAATCGGTACTTAATATTTTAGTGTTACTGAAAATTAGGCAAAATAATCACTTGTTGTATACGTTTACCCCTGCGAAACTAAAATTTTTTAAATCTCTATCTATCCTCTTCCTAGACATTTCTTTCTCATTCTGCTGTTCCCACTTCCGAAGAGCGGCCGCGATCGTGTAGTAGTAACAGGGCGTGATTAACGGCGGGGTTACCCGGGTTTTCATATGGGAAAAATACGTGAATATGGCAGTTGGCCGGCGGATAATTTCAAGGTACTCCCGCTTTACCCCCAATTGCATTTCACCACCGCCGTGTTTCAGAAGGAAAAATTTACTAAGAGTCACGGAATATTTTACAGCAAGAACTCAGTATTTTGTACCTGTGAACTTATGCATAAAATTTATGCAGATGTTAATTTTTCTGATCAAATATACAGTGTATGTATAAATGTGCTCCCATTTCTTGCCGGGATTCCAGGTGTAATATTCCAAAAGACTAAAATACGACCACACGTAGCACGGACCGTCCAGGACTGCCTCCGCCATGTCCAAACACTACTATGGCTCACTCGATCCCCTGACACGTACCCAGTAAGGTATTTGTTGAACCATTGGAAACGCCAGCTGCCGCCGTGTCACTGTATCTGGTATTTGGAACACACCGTCCAACAATTGTTGGCCCTGCTGGCTGAGGAAATCATCCGGCGTCCGCTGAACTCCATGTCAGACCGTGTTGCAGCGTGTCTCGCAGTGCAGGAGGGTTTGACGCAAAATCAAAAATAACCGGATGACGTACCACAGATCCATATGTTATTGTACTGCTGCTCTGTTTTTGTTCGTGCATGTGTATTACTTACCTGTTTCACTACCTATATAAAGTTTCAGTTACGTCTGATGTACCTATCCTTCTGTGTGTGCAATGTTTATTGTCCGGCAGTGTATTAAACTATAAGGATAGAGGACACACTAAAACAGAGTACCGTCCACAGATGTGAAAGTCTTAAGTGTAGATTTTCGCATGGGGGTATCGTGCAGGACAATACCGCTGGTCGGCGGGTTTTTTTCGTTTACCTCCCGTTTCCCCAATCCTTGCATTCCAACGCTACTCCATACTCACCTCGCTTCGTCCTCATAGGCGCTCAAGACCTCGCTGTTAAGAGCCGCCCAAATCTCTTCACTCTCTCACTTATCCCGAGGTGTAATCCGCTGGTGTTTTGCATACGTGAGTGTAGCATAGAATGAGATAACAGGATGGAGTAGTGGCAGAACACACTGTTGGAGAGAAAACAATGCCCTTAGGAGACCCATTGCCATCTGTAGGGTACGAAGTTTTCCACATATGAAAATTCGGTCCCAGGAAGATTAAAACAGATATAACGTGGTGGGAGGCCGATGTATCAATCGTGTGGTACAGAAATATGATTATGACATACTGTTCATACTGACATATGCCAATCAAACTGCTTTTGTTGTCACAGACGACGGAAAACGGTCCAAATGCAAAGGATTAAATGGTGCGTGCACGTATATTATTATATATGCTCAACTCCTTAGCTCCGATAGCCATAATTTTAAAGATTGTAACATGTTAGCGTCACAATACACCCATGAATTTCGCCAAATAAATGTCAAATCATCATGCGGTTTTCATATGTTCCAGTTTCATTCGTAGGCACTTATTTTTAGGAATGAGTAAGAATGACATCGGGTTATTATAAAGTTGCTGAAACACATAATTTAAAAAATAATTCTGATATCATGACTTGATTTCGTAATTCTCTGTTTATATGGATTACTAGCGAAAAATTGAAGGACATCAAATATTAAGGTAATTTATATTCTGATATAAGGTTTTTGAATATTTTTTGTCATCTCAGTATGCATTTTTGTTTCAGAATTTACAATGCAGTATTTCTTTAATATATAAAGTATTTCCCCAGATTTATAAATAAAAATTAAATTTTTTAATAACTGATTTATGATATTGTGTTTACGATACCCAAAGGGATGGTGAACTGCTTATGTTATTATTCAGGCGTTCATGACAAATTAAAAGCACAAAGGCACTTTAACGGTCTGAATGCTGATTTTACAAGGAGGCGGATTCAAATTGTCAGAGTTAGAATATTGTGTAGCTGCTGCCACCGGAAATTGAAGTTAGGATTCACAAAGTAGAAAAATTCGGTTACTAGATTACTGATGATGATGGTGCTGATGTATCTCCTTATCTTGATGAAAGAGATTGCGAAAATTAAATTTACTTACTAAGGTATGCTGAAAGTTACGTAGACTAACATTAAATTACTTTCGTGGGCTTCGGTCTCAAGTTTCGTCTTCCAATGTTACCGTGCGATCGAGCAAACCCACACACAGACGCCAGATGCGTTTGACGGTAAATTACCATTGAAATTACCTAAACCTTGGTGGTTTCGTCAGCTTGACGTCGCCACAATCTACGTAGGCTCCACAGGGCGACCGTAATATTGTGCGGTGTGCACTACAAACATAACTTGTCCTCACTATTGAATTAGGTATTAATTTGTCTGTTATGTCTATTATTATTTATAAATTATTAATACTTATTCTGTATTGAATTCATTATTTCACATCGCTATTGTAATTTGTAAACATTTTAAAGCACTAGTTATAATTATTAAAAAAATCCGCTCTCGCCGCCTGGAATTGAACCCGAACCTAGCGGCGTTGTTAAGGTACATTATTTGCACCATGCGCTGTAGCACGGTGGGAGTGCACAACTGCTCAATCCGAAAGCTTACGTGAATCATCCGGTATATGCGTGCGCATGCAGATGTTTGCGAGTGTATATGTGGGTGGACATTAACGCATATGTAATTGCGATTTCAACAATTCCATTCCCTTACGATAAGTAATTTATAAAGGACTACACAACTGGTTACGTTTTCACTTTATCCGATCAATTCTCAGGAATAACATAAAAACGACATGATCGGATCACCAAATGCTGAAATCTTCGTACTGACGGACTGTTATCAGATGAAAAGAACAATCACGTTTCTCTGGATTGCAGTAAACACTATTTGTAGACACGTAGGTATTATTTGTAGCGAAGTGAAAATAATGTTTCGATATTGACAGTCGCATTTACTGCACCGGTTCGCTCTTGCCACTGCCGAGCCTTAGGAGTTGGGTCGCAGCTCGGAATTTCATTTCGGACCAGCGCCTGCAGAAGGATAGCTTTGCAACTTGCCTTACAGTTGGACTTAGCGGGAAGCTGCCTTCCGACCTGGCTGGGCGAAACTCGCAAATAATGCTAGCGCTTTTTAACCGCATCCGCTTATTGCAAAACATATTAGTAGCAAGGGCGTGCCAAGGACGAAATATTAGGGACTAACAACAGGAACCAGACCAGCAGACATCATAAATTCCATTGACATTATGAATAAAATTCAAAATTTCTTATTCACGCTTAAAAAATTCTCTTAATTTGTATAATTTTTCCTTAGTACGCAAATCTACTGAATCGCATTCGGCAAATTACACATAATACTTCTGAATGAATTACACTCCCTATATTATTGATGCTAGTTGGTTGTGTTAAGGTCTACATGTGTAAGGCTCTAGACATCCTCTCATATTTGCCTTACTAGTTTTCCATATTATTAACTTTGATATATAACATCAAATGTGTGCATGTAAGGCCCATAAATATGTACAGTGCCTTAAAAAATACAACTCTAACCTGATGACATACTCTTAATAGCCCATGCAAAATGTAAGCTCAATTGCACATTACTAGATGCTACCCGTTATAGATTAATGTAATTGTTATAAGATGATATTTAAATATACATAATTACGGACACACTGCTAAATCACTACAGAAAATATTGATGTGCTACTGCCTTTATCTTATCAGAGTAAAATAACGTTATTTATGAAGTAACAAGAGCTTAATTACGATTGACGGATCATCTTTTATAAGGTTTTAGGCTATCACTGCACTTTCCACGAAGTGCTTTCGTCGTAAGTGTTGGGTCCAGGCAAACCTCGAATGGTGATAATTTTCCTTAAAATATTGAAACAAGATTGTCCCATTTAGGTGATTTTCATTAATAAATTGACGTACCTATGTCAATAATTTTTTTTTTCAATTAGCGTCCGTTTCCTTCACAATGTCCATGTAGAAAGATTGCTATGACAAATCCTTTAAATTCTTTACATTTTGTTGAATGTATGTAGAACATCTAAAAGTTTACAGAGTACAGTTTACCAGAAGTACGAATGGCGATTTACTGAAAGAATAATGGATTATTCGTCACAGTACGTTTTCCACACCGCTATTTAGAAGATGCTGAAATCGGCTGATTGTTTACAATGCAATAGCTCATTTCCTCGTTGTCCGATTTCCATACTCAGATTTCGTGGGTGAATTTGCATCACGGCAATGTAATGGTCTCTGCAAGGTAAACGGGGCCTGAAAGCTGCTCAATTTCCTCAGGGTAGTGATTACTGCTTTGTAGGACATTATGATGAAAACAGAAAATAAACACGGAGTTTGATATAGTGTAAATGGACAAACGTTTGTTATTAATTAGGAATGTTATCATTCCAGTTTAGTATGTGGGTAGACATCAAATATAATGGTTAATGAGGAAAGAGTAAAGAAACGTTTTCTTCTTTTTTTTCCGTATATTAAGAGATATGACAGTTGTTTTACAATTACAATGACAAGTGACATCGCTTTAAATGTATGTTATTTCATGCTGAACTAACGTGGTGCAGTCAGTTAGTTGCCGCCGGTCTAGATGCGGGTTGTTCTGGGTTCGAATCCCAGGTGAGGCATGGGTGTTAGTAGAAGTTAGGTCGTAGTTAATTTTTTAAGGCACACCTGATAAGCTTTCAGCCATAACAGTTTAATACAATATATTCTTTCATTTTTAACGTAATTAGTGCTTGCTATTTATTTTGTTTTTAAGCAGTGAGATTGTCAATTATAATTATTTTTGCAAATTAGTTATTATCATACCTTATTTTTCATTACAAATATTTGTACGAAAATATTGGTAACAGTAAATAAGTTGGTGTGTTTGTCTATACATATATACATATATATGGGCGTGTGTGGAAAATGTTTCATACTCATTAAAACTGAAGCCATTTCGAATTAAGGGACGTAGCCAATCACAACAGGTAAAATAAGTTGTTAGTGGACAATGTTATTACAACTTTATTAAATAGCTGATATATTAACTATAAGCACCACATTGCATCGTCAGACCTCGTTAGCAATACAGGCCGTGAATGTGATAGTGTTAGGAAATATTTAATAATTCCAAACAGTGCTAGTTTTGAAAGCTTTAAAGCAAAAAGAATCATAGCTGTATTAATATTGTTTTTTTTATTCGTACTTGGACATTTTGATACGTATTGGTATAAAATAGTGTTTGTGAAAATGTGTAAAAATAAACCTGCGTGTAACTTAAACGACGTGTTTCCACACACGCAAACACAATGAGAACCTACTGTTATACACTCGGGCCCCGTTTCTTACTCTTAATTGACATCTCCGATTATAAGTGTTCCGAATGTAAAATTAACAGTAGAATGAAAAAGGGAAGTTTGAGGGAAGCGGCTGAGAGCTCGGAGCATCGTAGTTGTTCATGCTTTATCATTCCGGTCAGCCGTCGGCCATTTTAATCGCCATGTTGCATCCAGGTTATTTTGACCTTTACTTTGACCCTGGGGCCCTTAACCATAATATTATATAAAATTTTATAAAAATTTACAAAACTAGTATAAAAAATTATTTAAAAATCTATTAACCAGTTACTTAAAATTTCTTAAAAAATAATAAAAAACATTAAAAACTAAATTTAAAAATTATTACAAATTATTAAATATATTTATTTAAATTAATTTTGATATCCTATCATTACTATATCGTCAGAGCCATCTTGTTCTTCTCGTTTGTCGTTTGTTTATACTTTGCTGCAATACGCTATCTTCGTTTTTTCGCTTGTCATTTCTTTATACATTCATGGAGGACGCCATCTTGGTTTTTAGTTTGTCATTTGTTAATACATTGCTGAAGGATGCCATCTTAGCTTACTACATCTGTCATTGCTTTATACATTGCTAGAGGACGTCATCTCGGTTTTCTCCTCTGTTATTTGTTTATATTTGCTGGAAGACGCCATTTTGGTTTTTTCGGTCATCATTTGTGTATACATTCCTGGAGGATGCCATCTTGGTTTATCGCCTGTAATTTGTTAATACATTGCTGGAGGTAGCCATGTTGGCTTATCACGTCTGTCATAGCTTTATACATTATTGGAGGAGGCCATCTTGATTTCCTCCTATGTCATTTGCTTATACATTGCGGGAGGACACCATCTTGTTTTTTCGTCTGTAATTTGTTTATACATGCTGGAGGTCCCTCAGCACCACGCCCAGCAAAGGATTGACCCTCTCCACCCTCACCAATGATTTTAATTGGCTAATTACTCACCTTCGTTCAATCCCCTTCCAATAAATTTAATTGCCCTGCCAAATAATTCTCATAGGCTAATTGCCTACACCCATTAGCATTTACAAAATTCGTTCAACCAATTTGTTGGCTAGTATCAATCTCCACAACACCCCACCTATAATCATTCTATCATATTGGTTTTTTTTGATTGTCATTTGTTTATATTTCCTAGGTGGCGCTAGTGTATTAATTACCGATTTCGTTACCAGACGACATTACTACTAAGCCACCAAGTGGCAGCCAAATATGTTTATATTTTTTAAGTATAAGTGGTGCTGTCGGCACCCTCCATATTAGCTTATACTTTCAACGCATAGGTAGAGATAATTTCTCGATTTCACTGCCAAGCGAGCTGTCGATACACGCTAATTTTGAAAATTCAGGTGGATAGTGAGCTGTTGGCACTCAGACATTTTTCATGGACATAAAAAAACCCATAAATATTTTCATTTTATTTTTAAAAAAACATATTTCAAATAGCAGTATACCTACATGCATAATAAATTAAATTAATAAATTAGTTATATAATCAATTTTTAATCAGATTGATCAAATATCTTTTTCGTTTTAATACTAATTAATTATTATTTTTATTGTCTAATTAAAAGGGTGCCCTTCACACCTCCACTTTACTCCACCAATAATTCAAACACGCTTAATCCCTTACCATTACCGCTCCTGTTGTAAGTATTTTCCGCCACAGCGTGCTACTGTGTGAAAAGTTTAAAGCGAGAAAAATGCCAACTTTCGGCAAAGTTTCCGTTTGATGTCAGAGGTAACAGATCGGTCTCACAATCCCATTTTTATAATTCTGACATGTAAATTAAGATATTTTTATTTCCATTTGATCTCATGCTATTGTCAAGCGCGCAAGTAAAACGCATATATTGTTTTGCGAAGTTAGAAATATGCTCAATGGAGTATCGATTCGGCAAAGCAAGTCTATGGAGGAACATGTTACCACAAAACATCCCCTATTAGAATGTTTTTTTTTTATTTATAAATTTGCCAATTATCTTATTTGCAAAAGCCTTACCTCATTACTGTAAAGTAACTGTAACACTTCGTTTGTATTCGCCAAGTGTGTCGGAGACACGAAAAGTATGAATGTTCGAAAAATGCAGATCGAGTGACTTAAGAGTGTGTAAAATGTGGCACTGCATTTGCTAGGTGCGATAACTTGTAGAGACATGCAAAAACCTGCATAGCTCTAGGACCTTCACCTGCCAAAATCCTCCGTGCACAGTATCCTTCACAGCATTGTACGAGTGTACATCCCACAAAACAAAGGGTTCAGGATGAGCATCCACCATCGTACCAGCAACCACCACGACAGAGAATTGTGTATTCTTTTGCCACACAGCCTCAAATGAAGTTTATCTGTGACTAGTGATGGAAGTATTCGAGTTTAAAAATCCCAAAGAATTCGATTCCTACGAGATCTCAAGATATCTTGAATAGTGGCTAAAGTATTCGAATAATTTTATCCTAGCGTTCTAGCTGTGTGATTCAGTACTAACGTCGTCACTCTTACATACTTTGTCTATTAGTACTCGAGTTCTCACGTAGATGTTACATCATCCGCTCCACATTTGTTCTCTGTCTGGGTTGGTTAATGTCAGTGGTTTTGTGGAGGCCTAGACTGCATTCCATCAAAGTCTAAAGACCTATGCTTCCACAACGAGAGCTGATATTTAAAGGATATTTCCACATGTTTAGCTCGAATGAAGGAAAGCATCGCTGTTAGCACTCCACACAAACACACTACAAATTAAATATAATATATTGCTCAAACGCAGAATCGCAAACCTGACCCCATCCAACGAAAATAAGGTATTCGAATCGAAAGGGAAGATATAAAAAATACTGCAAAAACCTTATACTGGAAATATACGTCACGATAAATAAGCATACAAAGACCGTGTTTAGGGTAAATACTAACGAAAAATCAATCACCGAATGCCCCTTACCCTCTAAACAAAATATTTGCCCCTCTCATAAAAATTATTTGCTTAAAATTCATGTTAGAAATAATTATGTGTCGTGAACGGATGCTTTATGGGGCTTTCTATAAAGTAATCATGGATCGTATAGCAAAAAAAAAAATTATAAATTAAAACCGTTTCGCTACACATGCGATATGCACAGTGAAGTATCACATGCATTACCCCTCAACATGGTATAGACGCTCATATTTGATAAACATGTCGTACCAAGTTTTAAATCAGTACATTAAGAATTTTAGAGAGCGGAAAAAATATACATATACTTACACGTACAACGATACTTAAATCTCCCAGTGTCCACATATAAACATTTTTATACATGCAAATAATGTACTTAAAGCATGTTTTGCAGAAGAAAAAATTGGATACCGTGAGGAGACGCTAGCGTAAATGTTCACCCACCTCAATTACAAAATCATAAAGAACAGTTACCTTTTGCAGACAAAATTTCTGTGTTTTCATACATTCGTGTGCGCCCACTCCATTAAGAGATAAATCTGATCTGACCCCAACCCTCTTTCTCCTGAGTCACATCACACTGCTGCGTGACTTTAGCAGAATAAAAAATGACATTCGAACATGTGTATTTATAACGTCGGCCTTTAATAGAGCAGGATTCATTAGTTATCACACTTTTTAAATTACGCGAACTAAAAAATTGTTTTATTATGGAAGGAATAGTCCACCATGCAGATTTACATCACAATATGAATTCCAACAAATACACACGCATTCCGCTTTTATTCTCCTTCCTGCAGCCACGTCGAGACATATAAGGAAACACTTCAATAGTGCGAAAAAATTAAAGCAAATTACTGCCAGTGCATAAGAGAGATGCCATACAATTGAAGGGTTATGTTAACACCTTTTGTATGTAGAAAAATAACTCTATGTACAATTTTTTTGTGTAAATAAATTCTGGCTGGAACTTTACATGTATCTTCTTTTTGGTATAAAAGAATCAAGTGTGAATTTTTTTCTTGAATTCCGGTGAAAACAAAGATATTTTGTAATGCTATGAAAACCAGAAAAAGAAAAAAATACTACACTCTCTGCTCATAGCTTAAACCAACTCACGCGCGCGCACACACACTCGCACACAGAGCCCGAAATATCCCAATTGCAGGCGAGACTGCTATGACTCATTGAAAAAACTGTTAAGACAAAACCATTCTTAAAGAAGAGGTCCCGAGTCCCATTCCAGAAGTAAACGTAATACACTGGCAGTCGTAACATGAGCTCGCGCACAAGTCCAGCCCCGCTGCACCAGGTGTTGAATTGGACATTGTTCTAGCGCACTGACCGCTGGCCTGCAAAAGAAAGGCCGCGGACGGCTAGTCGCCCCAGAAGTGTGTTTTATTTCTCAAACACGCCAACTTTTAATCATAGAATCGTAAACACACATGATATCTGCACACACAAATAAACACCAGGGGAGAACCATATTCAAGTGGACTTGGGTTCGATACTTAACTCGTTTGGACTAATTATAATTTTTTTAAATCACTCCAGGTTAATGCTGCGATGATTTCTTGGTCGTGTCGTTACTTGTTTCCGCCTCTCCTAACAACTCGCACCGTCTCAAAAGCATGTAAACTTAACTTTAATTATTATGTTAGCTTGCACACCGCCTTGGTAATGAAAGCCCATACTACTATTTTATGATAATCGAGTAGGCAGGGTAGAATAAAACCATTATTTACATCTGTTTAATATAATAGGAGGGGGTTTGCACCTTTTCACTCGCATCGAAAACGCGACATCGGGCGTTCGGAATCACGAGCCATCCTCGTTTCAAGTTTCGAGGACAAAATAACGTAAAAACATTGCACAATTTTTATTGCAGGCAAATATTTATGTATTAATGTTATAAAAATTGCGATATCGAGCACAAAGATTTATTTGTAAACAGCAATTTCTTGCATTTTTCAGGCATACACAGATACTATATGGCATTTTCTCGATATTTAAATTCACCATTTTGCACCCGATTTTGTTGTTATCCAGTCTGATACCGCTAGTAATACCATATGAGAATAATAGATTACCCCAAATTTGAAGGGCTATAATATCAAAACCAAACAACCTACAACCATAATTGACCAATAAAATGGACCTTGAAACTTTATGTTTGTACACCATGCTTTCATAAATGTTCAGTGTGACCACACTATAAATGTTCAGTGTGACCACCATGAGCGACCCGAACGACATCTACGCGATAATCAAACTCGTTCCACGCTCTTGTCAGCATGTCCGGTGTAACGGTTTGTATGGCGTTCGTAACTCTCGGTTTGAGATGGTGAGGGGGGAGCGAGCTCGCATTCGACACGTGAATGTGAAGGGGACGGTCTGATGTTTCCTATATTTCTTCCCACACCATTGGCACCTAACTGTTTGCGGATACCTGAACGAGATGTTGCCGCAACGAAAGATTGGTCGAGGAAAAGCTGGTGACCAGGCTCTTCACCACTGGCCCCCAAGAAGCCCGGATCTTACCCTGTGCGATTTTTTTCTATGGAGGTACATTAAGAATTAAGTGTTTTTCTTCCAACATTACCGGCTAACACTGCCGACCTCAAAACGAGAGTTACGGACGCCATCCAAACCATAACACCGGTCATGCTGACAAGAGTGTGGACTGAGTTTGATTATCGCGTAGATGTCGTTCGGGCCGATCTTGGTGGTCTCATTGAAAAGTTTGTAGGTTGTTTGGTTTCGATATCATTGACCTTCAAAGTTGGCGTATTCTTTTATACTCATTCTGTATACACCGAACCAGGTCATTATTATTCTCTTTACAACCTAACTAACGAGTTCTTTTATCTGATGCAAATGATTAGACATAACTTCATGCCCACATGCAAAGTGGTCAATAGATGTTAAAGAGTTTTAGGTCAGAAAATCTAACAGAAAATTTCATCCTCTCACTTCCACAAGTACAAGTGTAACTCTTATTTAATGAATAAAAGGTTTAAACTTTGTTGAGACGTGAAAACATAAGACTTTTTTGCACCGATTACACACACACACACACACACTCTCTCGCATAAAAATAATTTAAAGAAACCGAAAAGAGGCTGAACATTACAGAAATAGGAAAATAAATACCCATTTTAAACATAAGATGATACACAGCATGGCCCCAACAGAGCCACATATTTATAATTCCGAATCGAAGCTATATTCCAAAGTGGAAAAGCCTTGCATTTAAGAAGTATTTATCTTTCAATTTCAGAGGAAACGTCTATGTTTAAATAATAAGGACCTGACTATTTAAAAAGTTCAAACCCGGGCTCATAAAATGTTTATTATTTTTTTTTTTAAGTTACACAGCACGCTACATTAAATCAGATATGAATGCTGGTTCTATAATAGTCCCAAGTTCATTATGGACCTGAAGAGATACATTCGCACTTGGTTAATGTTTTATCCCATTCATGCCAGTGTATCATAGACATACGAACGATATATTTAGAAAAGATCAGAAGCGAGAGCTAACACGACTATTATGTATGTCAATTTTTGCGACAAACTTTGTGCAACTCCGTAATGCCTAGGAAGAAATCTAATGCTTGCTAACGAAGGGCTCTATCAGCCCTTCGTTACTCTACGTAGATATACAATTTTGTATTATGCAAACAAATAAGCAAATATTGGTGGTGTTGCAGAAATAACGGATGAAATATAATTTAACTAGTCCTTATTTCATGCACTATTATCGATTAATTTTTCAAAACGAACATACTTCAAATTTTCATTGACTTATATCAGTTTATTTTTGGGAGGTTCGAAATTTAATTAAGTACAACATTTTTACTGCGAGGATTATTTTGCAGTTATTTCATCCGTTTGAGCATTTATAAACATTTTTGTCTTTTAATAAAATAATATGCATGTTAAATCAAAGTTTTGTAATTTTCTTGTTAAACCTTAATTGAAATGGAACTCTTGTAACTCACGAAGAAGTCTTTTCTTGAATGGATAACCACATAAAAGCATCCTCTGCCAAGATTGCTATGGCTTAAACCTTGGAGCTCAAGACTACCGGTACAAAGTCAAGTTTACTTCGGATGTGAGTGTCTTTTATAATAAAGTGTGCGTCAGCAAGTACGTAAAGCTGCCCATCTGCTTTCTTAAGATGACATATTGGCATGAAGTGGAGGTGTTAGTGATCAAATATTTGAAGAAGTCATAGTTTATAAACGATAATTTTCTGGTCTTGACAACATTTATTGAAGTGCATCTTTTACATTTTGAATCTTGTCCTTTACCATAAATTTCAATTAAGGTACCAGTTTTATTTTTAATACAGAAAGTATTCTGTTTTCAACAGTGTATATGGAAACTTTGTCCTGTGCCTTTGAGTCGCAGCACACATTCGAGAGTCCGACGGAGCACAAAACAATCTCTGAAACTTTTAGTGATAACAGTAGTGCACGCTATGCATCATGAGAGGATAGGGACAAAGGGCTTTTAAATCGTCAGACAGCTCCTTTCCTCACGAAAAACACGTTTCATTGTGAAGANGTACCAGTTTTATTTTTAATACAGAAAGTATTCTGTTTTCAACAGTGTATATGGAAACTTTGTCCTGTGCCTTTGGGTCGCAGCACACATTCGAGAGTCCGACAGAGCACAAAACAATCTCTGAAACTTTTAGTGATATCAGTAGTGCACGCTATGCATCAGGAGAGGATAGGGACAAAGGGCTTTTAAATCGTCAGACAGCTCCTTTCCTCACGAAAAACACGTTTCATTGTGAAGATTTTTTTTTGTATAAATAGCAAGCGTATTTGCTTCACGGTTTCACGGATCCGATGCTCATCATTTTCCTTCTCGAGTTGTCGAGGACAGATAAGTTGTTGCTAACACAATCCACACGTGCGCGTGGACCGCTGCTTCCCGTGTAGTAACAACCAGTCTACGAATAGAGTGCTCCGTTATGCCAACCACGGGAAGGGGTGGTAGTATCAATTTAGGGGCAATGGCGTCCCCCGGTTGTATGGAAAATGGGTTCTCGTTGTGTGTGTTGGTGTGTTGAAACGCGTTGGTCCAAGTGTTTTTGGAGAGTTGTGAGTGTGCGGTTACGATCCCGGTCTGCCATTTCGTTCCGGATGCCCACACCCAGCTCCTGTTTTAACACGTGTCTCTCTCTCTCTCTCTCTCTCTTTGTGTGTCCCTCTCGCGCGGCATGACACGCACACACGCTGATGATCGAGAGGCGGTGCGCGGGAACATGCTGCATATTCATGGGGTGCAAAGAGCCGTCGGTGAATAAGGTATGAGCTCTCTGGGCTGGTGTCGGTAAAGCTTCTGGGTGGCCGGGTCAGAAGGGGTCGGATTTGGGCCTACCAGAGTATCGCGAGTCGCGGGTGGGGGCCACCTGCAGGTTCACAGGTGGCCGTCGCCGCCAGGCAGGGATGGGAGGTGCTGTTAAGGTCATGTAATCGTGACGCGAGGGAATTATCTGTGCCCAGAAACGAAGACTAGCTGAATTATCTTCTAAGCGCAGGCTTTTATCTCGTCCCAGAAAATGTATCAAGGCGAGAGTGACGTTTCTCGCACCCGGAGCTTACGTTAAATTAGTAGCTAATGGTCTTGTGTTGCTCCATTCTATGAACCCTCAGCCCACCCCTGTTCTCGTCTAATAAGCGTTCCCTCTCTTATCAGGTGCTTTACTCCCGAGTTTACCCCGCGTTTTGCATGGCTAAGAGAAATCAAATGTAGGCTGATTCCGAGTATTCAGTGTGTTATTCTAGAGTACAAATCACTTTGTAGTCACTCTTGTACACACTGATTCAAAAATTGTGGACACATGGTTTTTTATTTTCTTTTTTTTACAGATTGTCATAGAGTAAAGAATATATTGACAGTTAAATCAACTATAAAATACCATAAAATATTGGCCTTGTTCATAAAACATATACTGATGGTTACAATGTTTTCAATATATTTAGAAATATTAAGTGCCAATTTACGTTCCTCTACGCATCAGTCTAGGCAACATAAACTATAATAACACTAAATGTCCAGCATTTGGTCAACTCCATTTACTTGCAGAACTTGCATGGCTGTTGTCTTCACTAGGAACCCGAAAGTGGCAGATTGGTAAGTTTTGTGACCTTGAAAAACATTCTTGGGTGTCACTATGATACCACTCTAGCTTCGTTATATGGTGGGCCAGGTTCAATCTCTGATACATCCAAGAGTATATTTCGAATTTTTTACAAGTGGACGTTGACGTGGATTTTCGAAGTGTTTCCCACCACTGCAATCCATCACTTCTTTATTTTCTGAAAGGTGCAACGTTCCCCAATGGGTACCAACCTACAANTACAAGTGGACGTTGACGTGGGTTTTCGAAGTGTTTCCCACCACTGCAATCCATCACTTCTTTATTTTATGAAAGGTGCAACGTTCCCCAATGGGTACCAACCTACAAAATGTTATTACTCTTGAAGATGCTGACTTCACCTCAGANACAAGTGGACGTTGACGTGGATTTTCGAAGTGTTTCCCACCACTGCAATCCATCACTTCTTTATTTTCTGAAAGGTGCAACGTTCCCCAATGGGTACCAACCTACAAAATGTTATTACTCTTGAAGATGCTGACTTCACCTCAGAGAAATTTGTTATAAAACCCTTAACAGATATGAGTTTTATGTGACTTTATTTGATTCCAAGTGTTACAAACAGATGTTTATTTGAATCCGCAGATACAAAACGGTGCAGGTTTGTCAGGATATAATAATATATAAAATTGCAACTGTGTAACATTTCCTTTACAATTTTTCTTTCACAAACGTAGTTTATATTTTAATTTCATTAATTATTTTCTAATTGATGCATTACAGAAATTGCATTGGAAGAGATTCGTTTGACTTCATGCTATTAGTGATCTTATAAAAGTTAAGCTAAGAAATGTTAAGAATGTGGTATGGCAGTTATAGTGTTTGTACTTAGTAATGCGCCGTAGTTAAAAGTGTTTGTAATATGCATGTACTGCTGAGTTGTCTTTTTGTTGACAGGTAGTGTTTTCACGATAATGACTGAATATCTGTGGCTTATTTATTAGCGAACGTTGTCTTCGCAGCTTTCTAATCACGCAAGACTCTTGCAGTATTCTACGATATGCAAAGTTGACGATTTAGAGCGTGTGTTCCTAATATTGAAAATAGTTACGTAGACGGCAGTGGGAAGTTGATAAGCTTAACTTTATCGTAAGTTTCTGCAAGCAGAAAAACGAAGTTCTCCGTATTTAACACGACCAGAATATCCGACTGTAAGTTTTAATATATTCTGTTACCAACCCAAGTCTTTCGAAGCAACGTTACGTCATATATTAGCAAATTCACCGAACCCAAGTATCGCTTATACGAACACCAGTTTAATTATGTAAATTACATATTTTTTGGCTCAATAATGAGTAACGTTGGGGAAGAGCTTACCTAATATTTAATTATCGTTTCATTTTATTTTTATTGGTGTACATTAGGGCACGAGTAATTACTCAAGTAGAAGTAAACGTCTTTACGCCATATTAGATCGTCAAATTCAGCAGTAAATCCCAAAATTATAATGTTCTGCCTTTTAAATTTTTATTTTACTCTTTGCAAGATGTCGCCCATTAAATTCCATAATAGGAAAAAAGTATAATTCTATCTTAGCTAATTAATGGGAAGTAATTTCTTATAAATCCATGATATTTTAATTGCTTAAATCGCTGCAGTACATATGAAATAACAAAGCACGGGGAAGTTATAAACGTCATGATTAAAACCTATTTTCATTACTGAAATTTCTGTAAACTTATTTCCAGTCACTGCTCTTACACAAGTAGTGGTAAAGTTTACTTAAAAGTATATTTTTTCCCAGTAGTTTTGTACTAAACGAATGACATGGGAGACGTTAGAAATAAATGGAACGAAAAACGATGTTATGATACTATTAATCTTCCCTTAGACTAATCAATATACCGTTACGTTACCTGTAGNTGGGAGACGTTATAAATAAATGGAACGAAAAACGATGTTATGATACTATTAATCTTCCCTTAGACTAATCAATATACCGTTACGTTACCTGTAGGTGTTTGTGTGCTTACATAAGGTGGAACTTTATGTTTGATGATTTACACACACTTTTGCATTTGTACATTTAAAATGCGAACACGTGTTCTTGTATTTGTGTCGTGTAATACGTGGTTGCTTTCCCTTCTGAATTATTGTGTTCCTACTGGCTGGTATTTAAAAGTTGGGGACAAGCAAGGCTGCAACAAATAGTTTTGAAGTTGTTTTATGTTTGACATGCCAGCACCAAAGCGTTAGCAATGTGGTAATACCACACGGGAAATAAAGGTTTCTTAAATTTCTTGCGGATTAAAACACTGACAAACTAGAAAAGCGACATCGTTGCAGCGCTAACCAAGTGAGACTTCACATTTTATTTTCAGCGCATTAAACGTTGAGGCATATGCATACATGATTGGTGGGCCAGTGTCCTCATCTGGAAAAAAAATAAACATAGATTTGTTTCTCTAGTTCCCACCAATATAGCCAAATTCTATTATATCGGTTTTGGTATCAGTAGGAAAGTTACCTGATTCAAATATACTTCTAGATTAAGAATCTGTGCAGATATCAGACACCAACTGCACCATAAATTTTTTTACAAATATTATGAAGCACGACATGCAACTTAATTGGTCAAGATAGCTTATATATTTACCTCCCCCCACCCCTCAAGTTTAATAATAGAAATATTAAAAAATATATAATTTGTAAGACACCTTCTCTTCCTCAATAGCATTCCGTGTAGGCCTTTATGTGCGGGGGTTGAAAACCCAACAAAACAACAAAAATCAAGGGCAAAATTGGCAGTGGTTTTAATAACTCAAGAAAGCTTTCTGAAATAATGTTGTTTGAAGAGATATATAAAACAGTCTAAACGAGAATATTTACCTACTTGCACTGCTCAGGCAAATAAATCGACCAGTATAATGAGGCCACGATTGGTTAAAGAGTAGGTGTTAACAACAACTTCAATTCTTACAAAAAAAAGTTTTTTTTAAACCGCAAGCCGCGTAATTTGACGGAGCTACGTCCTCTTTCAGGAGATGTGGAAAACAATTGTATTTCCCGCTTCCAAATACTCGCCTTTCAATTATGAAACCCGTGGCAAATTATTAAGTGCTCCCCTTCCAGTAAAGCAAACTTCCGATTTTCGAGCAGAGTAATAATTTAGTAAAGTTTCAATAATGGGATACATAATGCTTAAATTCTGGTGAATAGCACAACTGAAATTGAAGTGAATTATAGAATGAGCAGACTTATTGCACATTAGTTATAGTAGTCCGTGAAATTATGGAAAATAACTAAGAAAAGTAATGTTTATAAATATTCGTAATCCCACACAACTAGTATTCTTCAATAGCGGACAAAGTTCAATTGAATTTCTATGAATTCGTGGGACCTGTCCGGCAATACGCTACTTAGTGTTTTATATATTTATTAACAAAGGTCGCAAAAAAATATTTAATTTTTTATATAAGGGTGTTTTACAGATAACAAAAAAAATGTAATTAAGAAACATTAAAAACATTCTGTTCCGTAGCGGCATTTGAAACCGAACAAAAATTCTCACGGTCCATGACAAGAGCCACTCGCCTTCTATATCAAGCTTACAACAACGCATATTAACATGGCATTATTAGTTTCAAGTGTTACTGTAACAAGTGGCTCTTGAGGTTTGAAATAACAGGTTTACGAAGTATATTAATTTCACACTTTCGTAAAGATTTCCGCTGTATGGAAGTTTTTTTACAGTGAAGTTAGGTCCGTAATCGTACGCTCATGACAATGTTTAGCGGGAAGACACCTAGCCATTACAAGACCTTGCCCCTTCTCATATAAGAGAGGCAACTACATATCTCCTACCTCCTCTCCGACAAAACACACCGGCGCATTGTTCGGCGCCACAAATAAGCGACTACTGAGTCAGGAAAAAGGAGAGGGCACTAAATAGAGCCTACAGTACTTTTAATAAGCATTTTCTATTACGTGGATGGCAACATTGGAATACAAAAAAACTGTTATAACTTATAAAGCTTATTTAATTTCTGGCAAAATAACTTATAATAAGATTAATTTAGTTTAATTCGTACAAATAAGAACCTTCGACAAAATAATACGGTATATTTATGTTTATGAAGAGTGGTGTCATAGTCTTTCTGTTATAGTTGCGTCCCTGTTATTTGTATCCATCCGTTTGGTCCCTTCGAACCCGACTGTTCGTTACACTACTTTCAAAGGCGACAGAAAGGTTTTTAAACAGTTTTTTACTGTTTTTTTTGTGCATATATTAAATATTATGTATTTAACATGTATTCTCACTTTTGTAAACGAAAATTCATTCCTGAAAATAAGTGTCTGGCCCACTTAANTATTATGTATTTAACATGTATTCTCACTTTTGTAAACGAAAATTCATTCCTGAAAATAAGTGTCTGGCCCACTTAACATAAATAACCCACCACAGCACAACTAATTCGCCAAATTGGTTAGGAAAACATCATTTTTCCCGTATATAACCTAATTACTTTATTTCTACTCGTGGCACTATCTTACAAATTGGTGAAAAAAGTTTATATTTGTTTGCATTTATAATGCTTGTAATATACTCTTTCAGTATATAATAATTTGATCGATATTAGTGGAACGGTATGGTAGACATACCGAATAAAGTTTAGAACCGCCATTTTAAAAATAAGCACCAAATCATTTTTATTGTAAATGTTTGCATGGTATACCATAGTCTTACTTATTTTCCATATTTGGCGATAGTTGGTTAATTACATTTCGAGATATCAAGTAAAAGATTTATTTTAATGTGGTGCTATTTTACACAGTGGCGGACCAACAGGAATATTCGTATCAAAATTCAATTCCTACATGATGTACTGTCAAAGAACATTGTAAAATAAATNTATCAAAATTCAATTCCTACATGATGTACTGTCAAAGAACATTGTAAAATAAATTTTATATTGGTGACCGTTTTGAAAGTAAGCATCTGGCATGGTAGGAAACTATAAGAGTCGGGTGTAGTTACTAAGAAGTATTTGTGTATCCATGTTTGGTGAAATCAACTTTACGTTTTTGCAGTATTTCTGCGAAATGAAGAAATATTTGTAAGGGGAGTGAGTTCTTTCAAAACAAAACCTTACAAGAAATAAACGACTCAGATTTACGTTTTAAGATCGTCATATTTTTTAATTAATCAAATATTAATAAAATGAGAAGTATTTGTGAATATAAAATACCTTAAACATTTAAAATAAAATGTGAATATATATTTTAAGATCGCTAACTTTTTTTCTTCTCTATTACCTGTCTCATTTGTCTTATTTATTTACTCTAAATATAATAAATTTTTGTTTCTAAGGAATAAAAATTATTCCAAATATTTGGCTTTGATTTAAATTAACTGAATTTAATAATACTAAATGCCGAGCGAGATGGTGCAATGACAACACGCTGGACTCGCATTCGGGAGGATGTGGGTTCGTGTCCCGGTCCGGCCATCAGAATTTTAGTTTTCCATGGTTTCACTCCAGTCAAATGCTACTATGGTCTCTTAATAAAGGGCATGGCCGATTCCCTTCAACTGTGTGATTTTGTGTGTGCGCGTCTCCAATGATCTCGCTGTCGACGAGACTTTAAGCAAACATAATAAAAAAAAACATATTAAATAGAAAAATTAACTTACTTTTACTTCGTCAAATAGTAGAACTGTTAATTTGTCCCCTTCCTTCAAGTCTAGAACACCAATTTCCATAAACATTGGCACATCCTTAAGTATTCCTTGTCTCATATTGATGCGTGACGCCCAGTGACGCTGTGATGATAGCGCGGGAAGAGGAAAAAGAACTTCATTGCGAAGGAACATGTATCCTCTCTTTCCAAAGTACCTCAAAGTATTGTATAGGGCTTATTAACGTCCCCCGGTGTTTTGCCTGAAGGCTTACAAACTAACTTTAGATAAAAGCCATGGAGTGTCAGTGAGCAGGCCAGGTCATCCGCGATAACAACAATGTGTTTGAGGACTAGCAGCAAGACTACTGGCCAAGGGAGGTTGGCCCGAGCGAGCCGTTTGAGTAACGGTACATTGAGTGGTGCGCGCTGACGTCACTATGACGCAGCGACTGGCCAGTCGAGACTGCAACTAAGGATAAAACTAGTTTCTAATACTCGCTTGCATGTTGGTACAGCTCATGTCACAACTGCAACGAAAGAAAGTTACCTTTCTTCAAGCGTTTTTATTACTCCGAAAAGCAGTTCTTTTGTCAGTTTTCAATCTATCAGCCATAAAATATAGGCTGTTTCCACTTTGAAGCCAGTCCTCGATCCATAATAACTTGTACATTTCTATTTGGCCCAAGTATTTCATCTTTACTTTGATCATAAACTAATCTTGAATCTACATTCATCTCTTCAAATGACAGAATTGTTACCCGCTCTATTTCATTTATGATTATAGATGTAACTTCAAGGAATGCCAACACTTCAGTTTGAATGCCTGGCCTACACCTCGAATTTCGAGTCCTTTTTAGGAGAGTCAACAACCCCGGAAGTGGCAAGCCCACTTTATTTCTTATGTAAACATAGGCTTTCTGAGAAATAGACCTGATATAGTGATAGCAGCCTCAATGTCTTATTTTTCCCAGCAAAACTTATTTTTAGTTAGTAACCTGTTAATTGGTTTAGGCGCGAAAACGTTTTTCAAATTGTTTCGCGTTTCATTTTTAACTAATATTGAATAAAGCTTTATGCAAAATTTTAATTTGCAGCTGCTGTTGTTTCAAGATTTAGTTTTCATTTTCCAAACGGTTTTCGTCTCCAGTTTAGTTCATTTTCTAGGTCAGATACTTTAATTTTCAATAACATCATTTCTTGTTCCACGGTTTTCAATTTCGATGACAAATTAGCCTCTGATTCCATCTCTTCTTCTGACTGAGTGACATATTTGAGAGTGTTTTTCATCATTTTCGGCACTACTGTGTAAGGAATCGTACAACTTACGTTTTTTTTTTTCCCAGAATCGTGCAATTCTGCCACAGCTTTCTCTTCACGGTTCGTGAATGGAGGCGTTTTTTTCTGTCACGGGACGTGTTTTCAATTTTATGCTGTAGATTTAAATGCGGTACAGAACATTGCTTTAAAACTTTTCATCTCTTCTGACCTGTAGGTCTCTTTCGAAGTTTTCAGAAACGAGGTGATCCAAACAAATGCTTACATTTTTTCGGATTGACCTTGTCTGTCGCTTGCATGTTAATACCCACTGTATAAAAATATCAGGGTCGTCTGGAAATCTATGAAAACTTAACGCACTGTCACCACGTCCAGAAACGTTTCTGCAAGTTGCAACCACACAAGTGTGCCTATACAGTCACATCCACGACTACGACGAGGCACTAAGAGAAATCAGATTTAATGTGTGATTGTGGTTCACAGTAACAAAAAACTAAAGACTTTGCTGTTTGCAATACAGATATGGCATTGGAAATGCAAACAGCATAATAAATTATGTAAAAATGTTCAGGTATAATTACGTGTTGACAACGAAACAGGGGCCCAATTTTTTTTAACTATCGGGAAAAATTCTCTAACGGATTGTTTGGATACTTCCATGCTGCTAGCGAGTGTCACGACGCCAAAATGTAAACTTTTGAGAATACTAACAACTGTCTAGATAAAATGTAAGGAATTTTTAAGAATCGATATTACAACTTGGCATCGTTGCATTTCGTCTCTCATCAGCGAAGCTGAACCAATCAAATTAAATCTGTTGTAGTAGGAAAATTTGTTTTAAAACACATAAATACATATTTTATTTGTTTGCAGATAATCTGGGATAAGTACGAGTAATTTCAACTACCTTAAAAAAACAAACCATCTATAGTGACGACGAAACTGTTAACTGATAAACAGGTTGAGTATAAAAGAATACCCAAATTTGAAGGTCTATAATATCAAAACCAAACAACCTACAACCTTCACTGACCAATCAAATAAACCGTGGACCTGTGAAGTTTGTTTACCATACATTCATAAATGTTCAATGTGACCACCATGAGCGGCCCGAACGACATCTACGCGATAATCAAACTCGTCCCACGCTCTTGTCAGCATGTCCGGTGTTGTGGTTCGGATGGCGTTCGTAACTCTCGATTTGAGGTGGTGAGGGGGTAACAAGCTCGCATTCAACACGTAAATGTGAAGGGGATGGTCTGATGTTTCCTTTATATGCCGAGAGATGACACTGGGAGTGTCTGTCGTCGCACTATGAGTGTGTGTTGTGTGTTAGTCCGCATCACGATGGCTACGGAATAACAGAAGGCGTCCTGTGTTATTTAGTTTGCTAAATGCGAATCAGTCACGACTGTTCAACAAGAATTCCGTCGCAAATACGGACATCATCTTCCGATAAGTGGAGTGTCGTACGTTGGTTTCGTCAGTTCCGTGACACAGGGTGTCTTTGCAAAAGCAAAAGTTCCGGGCAGCCGCGTGTGTCCTAAGAGAATGTGCAACGGATTCAACAAGCGTTCGTTCGCTGTCCGATGTAAATAAATCTACAAGCTAGCCAGGAAATGCAAATTCCTCAATCGACGGTACGGACAGTGCTGCGAAAGCGATTGCTGTACTAACCATACAGGTTACAGCTTGTACACGTTATTACCGAAAGGGATAAAAGAACTGAGACGTGATTTCTGCGCTTTCGTTCTTGCCAATAACGAGGAAGACGATGCCTTCATGTCTAAACTGGTTTTTAGCGATGAAGCGACGTTCCATACAAATGATAAGGTGAACCGGCACAACGTGCGGATATGGGGTGAGGAGCCTCCACATGAAACCACCGAACACGAGCGCGTTTCCCCCAAAGAGAACGTGTTTTGCGCTGTATCCAAAGACACTGTTTACTGCTCTTTTTTTTCACGAGCCCACTGTTCCTGGAATTCCTTATTTGTACATGCTTAGAGAGTAGTTGTTTCCACAGTTAGAAGAGGCGGCGGGGAACTTCATTTTCCAACAGGATGGTGCGCCACCCCATGGGCATCTAGCTGTTTGCGGATATCAGAACGAGACGTTGCCGCAACGCTGGATTGGTCGAGGAGCAGCTGGTGACCAGGCTCTTCATCACTGGCCCCCAAGAAGCCCGGATCATACCCAGTGCTTTTTTTTTCTATTGTGGGGGCTCATCAAGGATCAAGTGTTTCGTCCACTATTGCCGGCTAACATTGACGACTTCAAAACGAGAATCTCGGATGCCATCCAAACCGTAACACCGGACATGTTGACAAGAGTGTGGAACGAGTTTGATTATCCCGTAGATGTCGTTCGGGCCGCTCGTGATGGTCACATTGAACATTTATGAAGATATGGCAAACAAACTTTACAGTTCCACGTTTCATTTGATTGGTCAACCAAGATGTAGGGTATTGGGTNGTTCATAGTTCCACGTTTCATTTGATTGGTCAACCAAGATGTAGGGTATTGGGTTTTGATATTATAGATCTTCAAAGTTGGGGTACTATTTTATACTCAGCCTGTATATATATATATATAATAATGAAGTTAGACATATGTAATCCACAGGAACTGTTATTTTTCATTCAGATTTGTTTTTTTTTTCGTTAAAAGAATTTGTATCGACGTAAATACACTAATATTTGCCATTAAAATAATTAAGCCTGTGAAAGAACGTGTTAAACAGGTAACTCATATTGTCGCTAGATATAGGTTTAGTCTTAATTAAGAATATAAATTAGAAAATTTTATANTTTGTCAGTTTTCAATCTATCAGCCATAAAATATAGGCTGTTTCCACTTTGAAGCCAGTCCTCGATCCATAATAAATTGTACATTTCTATTTGGCCCAAGTATTTCATCTTTACTTTGATCATAAACTAATCTTGAATCTACATTCATCTCTTCAAATGACAGAATTGTTACCCGCTCTATTTCATTTATGATTATAGATGTAACTTCAAGGGATGCCAACACTTCAGTTTGAATGCCTGGCCTACACCTCGAATTTCGAGTCCTTTTTAGGAGAGTCAACAACCCCGGAAGTGGCAAGCCCACTTTATTTCTTATGTAAACATAGGCTTTCTGAGAAATAGACCTGATATAGTGATAGCAGCCTCAATGTCTTATTTTTCCCAGCAAAACTTATTTTTAGTTAGTAACCTGTTAATTGGTTTAGGCGCGAAAACGTTTTTCAAATTGTTTCGCGTTTAATTTTTAACTAATATTGAATAAAGTTTTATGCAACATTTTAATTTGCAGCTGCTGTTGTTTCAAGATTTAGTTTTCATTTTCCAAACGGTTTTCGTCTCCAGTTTAGTTCATTTTCTAGGTCAGATACTTTAATTTTCAATAACATCATTTCTTGTTCCACGGTTTTAAATTTCGATGAAAAATTAGCCTCTGATTCCATCTCTTCTTCTGACTGAGTGACATATTTGAGAGTGTTTTTCATCATTTTCGGCACTACTGTGTAAGGAATCGTACAACTTACGTTTTTTTTTTCTTTTTTTCCAGAATCGTGCAATTCTGCCACAGCTTTCTCTTCACGGTTCGTGGATGGAGGCGTTTTTTTCTGTCACGGGACGTGTTTTCAATTTTATGCTGTAGATTTAAATGCGGTACAGAACATTGCTTTAAAACTTTTCATCTCTTCTGACCTGTAGGTCTCTTTCGAAGTTTTCAGAAACGAGGTGATCCAAACAAATGCTTACATTTTTTCGGATTGACCTTGTCTGTCGCTTGCATGTTAATACCCACTGTATAAAAATATCAGGGTCGTCTGGAAATCTATGAAAACTTAACGCACTGTCACCACGTCCAGAAACGTTTCTGCAAGTTGCAACCACACAAGTGTGCCTATACAGTCACATCCACGACTACGACGAGGCACTAAGAAAATCTGCTTTAAGTGTGATTGTGGTTCACAGTAACAAAAAACTAGAGACCTTGCCATTTGTACGAGCGTAATACCGCAAATAATTGCAATACAGATATGGCATTGGAAATGCAAACAGCATAATAAATTATGTAAAAATGTTCAGGTATAATTACGTGTTGACAACGAAACAGGGGCCCAATTTTTTTTAACTATCGGGAAAAATTCTCTAACGGATTGTTTGGATACTTCCATGCTGCTAGCGAGTGTCACGATGCCAAAATGTAAACTTTTGAGAATACTAACAACTGTCTAGATAAAATGTAAGGAATTTTTAAGAATCGATTTTACAACTTGGCATCGTTGCATTTCGTCTCTCATCAGCGAAGCTGAACCAATCACATTAAATCTGTTGTAGTAGGAAAATTTTTTTTAAAACACATAAATATACATATTTTATTTGTTTGCAGATACTCTGGGATAAGTACGAGTAATTTCAACTACCTTAAAAAAAACAAACCATCTATAGTGACGACGAAACTGTTAACTGATAAACAGGTTGAGTATAAAAGAATACCCAAATTTGAAGGTCTATAATATCAAAACCAAACAACCTACAACCTTCACTGACCAATCAAATAAACCGTGGACCTGTGAAGTTTGTTTACCATACATTCATAAATGTTCAATGTGACCACCATGAGCGGCCCGAACGACATCTACGCGATAATCAAATTCGTCCCACGCTCTTGTCAGCATGTCCGGTGTTGTGGTTCGGATGGCGTTCGACACTCTCGATTTGAGGTGGTGAGGGGGTAACAAGCTCGCATTCAACACGTAAATGTGAAGGGGATGGTCTGATGTTTCCTTTATATGCCGAGAGATGACACTGGGAGTGTCTGTCGTCGCACTATGAGCGTGTGTTGTGTGTTAGTCCGCATCACGATGGCTACGGAATAACAGAAGGCGTCCACTGTTCAACAAGAATTCCGTCGCAAATACAGACATCATCTTCCGATAAGTGGAGTGTCGTACGTTGGTTTCGTCAGTTCCGTGAGACAGGGTGTCTTTGCAAAAGCAAAAGTTCCGGGCAGCCGCGTGTGTCCTAAGAGAATGTGCAACGGATTCAACAAGCGTTCGTTCGCTGTCCGATGTAAATAAATCTACAAGCTAGCCAGGAAATACAAATTCCTCAATCGACGGTACGGACAGTGCTGCGAAAGCGATTGCTGTACTAACCATACAGGTTACAGCTTGTACNAGGGTGTCTTTGCAAAAGCAAAAGTTCCGGGCAGCCGCGTGTGTCCTAAGAGAATGTGCAACGGATTCAACAAGCTTTCGTTCGCTGTCCGATGTAAATAAATCTACAAGCTAGCCAGGAAATGCCAATGCAAATTCCTCAATCGACGGTACGGACAGTGCTGCGAAAGCGATTGCTGTACTAACCATACAGGTTACAGCTTGTACACGTTATTACCGAAAGGGATAAAAGAACTGAGACGTGATTTCTGCGCTTTCGTTCTTGCCAATAACGAGGAAGACGATGCCTTCATGTCTAAACTGGTTTTTAGTGATGAAGCGACGTTCCATACAAGTGATAAGGTGAACCGGCACAACGTGCTGATATGGGGTCAGGAGCCTCCACATGAAACCACCGAACACGAGCGCGTTTCCTCCAAAGAGAACGTGTTTTGCGCTNCAGGAGCCTCCACATGAAACCACCGAACACGAGCGCGTTTCCTCCAAAGAGAACGTGTTTTGCGCTGTATCCAAACACACTGTTTTCTGCCCTTTTTTTTCACGAGCCCACTGTTCCTGGAATTCCTTATTTGTACATGCTTAGAGAGTAG
>NQII01004026.1:0-29394 GCA_002778355.1 Clitarchus hookeri
AGCACAAATCTGTTTCAGTACACTGTCAATGGTTTCAAAGATCTCATGATAAGCATGTTGGTTGCTGTGGCCCAGAGTCAATCACTGTTAAGTTCAAGGCAAGCTTTAAATCAAGGTTTGCTGTGACTTGCCTTCCATCACAATTTCACACATTCTAAAGTGTCTTATATTTTAGTGCAGTAGTAAATAGCCTACTTATATAAAAATCTTCCACGCATATCCCCCAACCTCCTCCTCCTTGAGCTATAATGAAAACATTTCAATACTCTGATAGATTTTTCACCACCATTTCAGAGTACAGTACAGTAATTACTCTCTTCTGATATGATGAAAGCTTGTCTGTGATTAGCTGAATTTCAAAACCATTTTTAACTTTTTCGACAGCAGTTAGGAAGCTCAAAGTGTAACTTCCTCCTAGAGCTGTGCCACTATTGCAGACATTTTGCAGTATAAAAGCATTGACCAATACCCGATACAATATAATAGCAGATAAAAAATTTTTATTTCAACACCTGAACTGAAAAACTTGTATAAGATGCACCTCGCATACAAGTCGCACCTCTAGTAGGAGTCGCACCTCGGGTTATAAGTTGCACCTCGGGTATGAGTCGCACCTCGGGTATGAGTCGCACCTCGGGTACGAGTTGCACCTCGCACGTTTTTAATCCAGTCACCTGCGGACCAGTGTTCCACGAGAATTTGTTCCTTTAGCAACCGGATGCACATTGCTGCGTTGCAAATTCCTCAGCTTGTCATCTCTTTATAGCATGTTTCACACTTGCTTTGTTGCAGTTGCAGTCTCTTGCAGTTTTCAGGGCATAATCAGGGAGTCAGTGTGTGACTTCATATAAAAAATTGTCATTCACGTGTTATGTTCCCCCACCTCTGTGCGCTTGAGCGTATTTAGCCTCTTCTGGACAGCCTGCAACACCTATCAGAAAAATCCTAAGCTTTTCCTTTGCCTTTTGTTTCTATCTTCTGTGTGCTCCACAGGTTTTCCTTCATGCAGTTTCTGTCCAGCCAGCGAGTCAAGATGGCGTGTGGCCACCTGGCTCTGATGGCTATGTTCTCTGGAACTTGAGTTTCCGCTTATTAGTTTATAGTTTCATTGCTGTTGTGGCAACGTAGTTTTCAATAGTTTTTTTAAATTTTTATTTATTTTCTGTGGTGTGTGCTTTTGTTGGTGTTTTTTTGGCAAGTACACCAACATGTAGATTGGTATCTAATTTTGTCTGTACCCTCTGTGGTGAGTAAGACTACAGTTGCTTTGTTTGTTCTCCATCCCACAACCGGTAATAAATTCATTTATTAATTTTTCTGAGAGTTTTTTTTTGTCTTTAGTGAGGGTTTTCGTTCCCAGTCCCAGCACTTCAAAACCATATGGTTTGCAGGTCCCGGTTTGTCTCATACCCTACTGGTTACCTCAGTGGCGGCCCTAGGGCGGTGCGAGCGGTGCGACTGCACCGGGCGCCCTCACGGGGGGGCGCCGAAATCAACCGAAACGCGACTACCATAGCTGGTCACTGATACGATATTATAATCGTTATTGACTGACGATCGATCGGGAGCGCAAATGGGTAGGCGCGTGCGGGGAAGTGAGGAGAAATTTCATCTGTTCTGTCACTTCGTTCCGTGCGTCAGTCAGTTGCTGTTGCTTCGCTATGCGTGCGCGCGAAAAGTTATTATAGGTATATCGCGCTCCCGCTCGCAGCCGAAAAGTAATTAGCTCATCTGAGATTGTCATTTTATCGATTAAATTCGAAATAAAAAGTAGTGTTGTGTTGTAGCAGGTACTGTTAATGTAAGTATAATTTATGATGTAAATACATACCTACGTCTATGTGAGTTAGCGATTGTTTTTCTTTTTGCAAACCGAACCTAAGTCTGTGATTTATGTTTTACCGGTGAAGAAATGGACTTTATACATATAATTGCAGTTTACGCAGATACATTTCATGCATTGGTTTTTTTACAGAAAAAAACATGTCGCTGCCACCAAAAAAATTATCTGGTGCTCAAAACATAAAAAGAAAACGAAAAAAGGAAGAAGAATCTAAAAAAGCGGCTGAATTATTTTCGAAATTTTTAAGAGCTGGGAAATCATCTGAATCGTCATCATCAGAACTAGTTGAACCCTATCTTCGATCAAATGTAGTACATTTGATCGAAGAATCCCACCCACCGGAAGAAATGATGACAGATGTACAAATTGTACAAGGTGGTGATGATTGTACAATACAATCATCATCACATTTTGAAGATAAAAAATATGATGATATTTCAAAATGGCCAGTCATTGATTCTGCAACAAGAGATGAACTAATTACTAGAGGCCCTGTATGCAATAAAATGAGTGACGCAAACTACCCAAGGAAATGTGATGGTCGTCATTTTTCGAACATGCATTTCGAAAAAGTAATGCCAAATGGGGAAACATTCAAAAGGAGATGGCTCGTGTACTCTAAATCTGCAAATAATGTACATTGTTTTTGCTGTCGTTTGTTTAACACAAATCCCCACTCTAGTTTGGGAAAAGAAGGATTTGACGACTGGAGGCACTTATCAACGCGTCTCAAAACTCACGAAAGATCCTCAGATCACCGACGTGCCATGAACGATTGGATAGAAGCGTCGATTAGATTAAAGAACTTCAGTGGAATAGACAAGCACTTGCAAAACCAGATTGAAGACGAGAAATCACGGTGGGTTGCTATCCTCGAACGAATGATGTCCATTGTATTTTTCTTAGCAAGCAATAATTTATCGTTTAGAGGGAGCTCTGGATCGGAAACTTTATATACTCCTAATAATGGTAACTTCCTGGGTTTAGTGCAATTACTTGGAAAATTTGATAATGTGATGATGGAGCACCTTCGCCGTGTTGTAAACAAGGAGACGAATGTCCACTATTTTAGCAAACGCATTCAAAACGAGTTAATTGGCTTACTTGGTAGTGAAGTTCGAAATAATATTTTGTCTATGGTAAAGTCAGCTAAATACTTTTCTATCATACTGGACTGTACTCCTGATGTAAGCCACGTTGAACAATTATCCGTAACATTCCGTTTTGTGGACACTAATGAAGAAGAAGTCGAAGTACAAGAATGTTTTGTTGCTTACAAGCCGGTAAGTGACTCTTCAGGAGCAGGAATCACTGGCCTTTTTCTTGATGTCATTGTACAAGAGTTTGACTTGGACATGAACGATTGTCGCGGTCAAGGGTTTGATAATGGAGCGAATATGGTAGGAATAAATAAAGGTGTCCAAACCAGAATTCTGAATCAATATCCTCGGGCATTTTTCAATCCATGTGGTTGTCACAGTTTGAATTTAGTGATAGCTGATGCAGCCAAAACTTCTGTTAAATCAGTTTCTTTATTTGGATTTCTCCAAAGACTGTTTGTTTTATTTTCTGGATCAACAAAGCGATGGGAAGTGATATCCAAGCATATTGAAGGATTATCGCTGAAACAAGTTTGCGAAACTCGCTGGGAGAGTAGAGTTTCTAGCCTTGCTGCTGTTCGCTATAACTACTCTTCAGTTCGTGATGCCCTTCTGAATCTTCATGAAGAATCAAATGACTCAGTTGCTGCATCAGAGGCCTTGTCACTAATTCAGTACATGGAGCAATTTGAGTTCATAGTTACAATGGTGGCTTGGTATGATATATTGTTTCAAGTAAACATTGTAAGTAAGGCTATGCAGTCTGAATCTATGGATTTACCAAACGCATCGCAATTGCTGAAAAACTGCTCAGAATTTGTAAAACAGTACCGAGCCTCTTCATCTGTTCTAATAACAGCTAAGGAAATAGCATCTCAGGCTGAGATAGACCCAATTTTTAAGGCAGCCCGATCCCGAAGAAAGAAACGATCATTTGAGTACGAAGCCGTAGATGAGACACCAACTGATCCTGAAGAATTGTTTAAAATGAACGTTTTCTACCCTATGATTGATACAATTGAGTGCGCATTGGTCACTCGATTTAAACAACTATCAAAATTCAATGATACGTGGTCATTTTTATACAACATAAAAATAATTCCTGAAAGGTCCATATTGGAAAAAGCCTGTGCCGATTTGCAAATCAGTTTAACAGATGGGGAAAAATGTGACGTGTCTGGTTGTGAATTGGCTGAGGAATTAATGAGCTTGAACCCATTATTAAAAGACCTTCAATCAGCAGAGCCACTTAAAGTTCTAGGACTGATTAAAAAGAATGATTGGCAGGATATTTTTCCGAATGTGTAGACAGCACTTCGCATCTTGCTGACTATACCTGTAACTGTCGCTAAAGGGGAACTATGTGCCAGGAAAGGCTGTCAGATCTTGGAATCTTGTCCATAGAAAACGCTATTGCCCAGAAGTTAAATTATTCCGGATTAATAAAAAAATTTGCAAGCACAAAAGCCAGAAAGGTGGTCATCTAAGTTTATCATTGAAGTGGTTGTTGGTAGTTTTTTTGTAAGACTGTCTGTAGCTAGCCTATTAGCTGAAATAAAACCTGTCAAACAAAATTATTTACTGTTATTATTTCTCATCTTTACGACTTGTCACCTCAGCAGGGCATGATGGCAAACACAGTGGCGTTGTCGAGTGCATTAAGGTAGTACGAGCGGGATTGACAACATTTTTTTAACGCGAATGAACATTTGCTATGTCAAGCGCGACAGACACCACTGCTTGCCCCGCAGATATATCTATAATAATTTAGCAGGTTTTGTATTTATAGGGGCGCCACTTTGAGATCTCGCACCACCTAAAAAATTTGCTAGGGCCGCCACTGGGTTACCTAATATGAAATTTGTTTACTGGCGAAACTGTGTGCACCCACCTCTAATTCTCCAGTCTCCAAGGAAATGTGTGTGAATCCACTCAACTGCTGCGTACTAGCCACCAGGACAGCTAAGTCCCAACAGAACTTTAACTATGAAATTTTGATCATGCACATGTATTGTTTTTATTTAATTGGTTACTTATGAACATTTAATATTAAGACCTCTCCAGGTATTTTGTTGTTAATTTGTTAATACATTTTGCGCAGGGTACCCCTCTCAAGCAATCAATACTCTTTGAAAATATTTAAGCAGTCAATTAATTAATCCTTTTATTGTGACAACTTTCTGGTGTCATGAAAGACACTTTTAATTCATGTAATGTTTTAAAATAAATATTAATAACTGGATGATGATGATGATGTCTTTGTGGCATTTGTTTATGTTGTTTGTGACAAGGACTCGAGGCATTTCTGTGTTCATGGAAGTTGATATTTTGTTTCTTATCTTTTGGTCGTAATTGGGCACAAGACTGTTTACAGTAAAGTGAGCACTTTTGAAAACCCTTTGCAGCTTCTTCTTTCTTCAATTTGCGTATCCTTCAACCTCATGTCAATATTAAAATTGCCATTCAATTTCATTTAATTGCTGTTGCTGTTGAGAGNATTTGCGTATCCTTCAACCTCATGTCAATATTAAAATTGCCATTCAATTTCATTTAATTGCTGTTGCTGTTGAGAGATTTAGGCAGCTCTTAACAACGCAATATTGAGCACCGACGAGGGTAAAATGAGGTGAGAATGTAGCAACACCGGAATTCAAAGGCAGGGGAAGCGAGAGATTCCCAAGAAAACCTGCCGAACAGCAGCAATTTCATTTAATGTTTACATCTACTACACAAGTCTGTTGTTTTTCACTCAGTAAATAAAAAACCACGATGTAATCACTTATGGTGAACAATGTAA
The DNA here is from genome assembly GCA_002778355.1 of Clitarchus hookeri. Classification (NCBI taxonomy): domain Eukaryota; kingdom Metazoa; phylum Arthropoda; class Insecta; order Phasmatodea; family Phasmatidae; genus Clitarchus; species Clitarchus hookeri. Next base: position 5,741 of record NQII01004026.1, read on the forward strand.
ACAATAGAACACTTTATTTTAATGACCTATACAGCATACAGTACTATAAAAATGACAAAAATATTTTGCGTGTCGAAGTGTTTTGAAGTGGCGTGTGCATTTGATTTTAGTAGAGTAGTGCATAAATCACATTTGTCTATGGTATTAAGATGGTAACAATATGTGCAGACCTATGAAAATATCCACTGCAGTATGCACTTGGACAGCAGTAATGGTCATGCACAAAGTCAGCAGTGGGAGCGAAGACCTCTGGGAGGGGAGGCAAGCAGTCCATGACTGTGGTCTGTAGCACCTGGTAGGTTATTAATCATGCGCCATTAGATGGCGGTTGCAATCCTACTCTTCCCTCTTCTCCCTCGTCCAGCGTGTGAGAAGCAACTTTCTATCTATGTTAACAACTTTACTTCGCTGCAATCAAATCTTGTTGGTCCCAATGTCACATTTTGAAGTTAATAATATTAANCTATGTTAACAACTTTACTTCGCTGCAATCAAATCTTGTTGGTCCCAATGTCACATTTTGAAGTTAATAATATTAATTCATTTTAAAGACTTGTAATTTTTTTAACACAGGCAAATTAATATTGTTATTAAAATTGGTTTCTTTATGACTTTCAGAAATTAATAAATCAAAACTGGCACTTGCAGTAATGTAAGAGCGCTCAGTGATTGCATTATTGGGAAACGAAGAGGTTTCGTCTATACCCTTCCAGGTTATCAGTTTATTCAGAAGAGGCGTGTCTATTGTAATTAATAAATATTATAGTAACAAACCCTCCGATTTCCCCGCAAAAAGCCACGAAAAATGACTTCGCACCAGGTCGCCACACATGGGGTATAATTTTATTCNGATTTCCCCGCAAAAAGCCACGAAAAATGACTTCGCACCAGGTCGCCACACATGGGGTATAATTTTATTCAGAAGATGATTAAACATGGTTTTATAATGCTTGGTAAAACCTCACACCAATCAATGTTTTTAACATTTTAGTCAACAAGGCGCACTAAATTATGCCTCTTGGATATCATTTTTCAGATATAATTTACATATTAAAGTAAATTAATATGTAATTTAAAATGTGTATCATTTTCATNCTATGTTAACAACTTTACTTCGCTGCAATCAAATCTTGTTGGTCCCAATGTCACATTTTGAAGTTAATAATATTATTTCATTTTAAAGACTTGTAATTTTTTTAACAAAGGCAAATTAATATTGTTATTAAAATTGGTTTCTTTATGACTTTCAGAAATTAATAAATCAAAACTGGCACTTGCAGTAATGTAAGAGCGCTCAGTGATTGCATTATTGGGAAACGAAGAGGTTTCGTCTATGCCCTTCCAGGTTATCAGTTTATTCAGAAGAGGCGTGTCTATTGTAATTAATAAATATTATAGTAACAAACCCTCCGATTTCCCCGCAAAAAGCCACGAAAAATGACTTCGCACCAGGTCGCCACACATGGGGTATAATTTTATTCAGAAGATGATTAAACATGGTTTTATAATGCTTGGTAAAACCTCACACCAATCAATGTTTTTAACATTTTAGTCAACAAGGCGCACTAAATTATGCCTCTTGGATATCATTTTTCAGATATAATTTACATATTAAAGTAAATTAATATGTAATTTAAAATGTGTATCATTTTCATGCTATACACAATTTAACATGGACTTACAATGATTGGTAAAACCTTTGTGCAGCTCAATGTTTTATAACATTTTGGGAGACAAGGGGAGACTAACTATACACCTCTACGCAATAATATTTTTGAGAAGTCTGNAATGTTTTATAACATTTTGGGAGACAAGGGGAGACTAACTATACACCTCTACGCAATAATATTTTTGAGAAGTCTGCCTATTGGATAAAATTGCATTTAATTTAAAAAATGAGCAATTTTCATGCTAGAGACGATTGAACATGTACTTCATGCAAAAAATTGCAAGTTTTGGTGTAAAGGTGTCGGGGGGTGGGTCAAAATATCTACAGCAACTGACCTATCTCAATGTAAACCATGAAGGGTCGTTTTAATAAGGTTCCACTGTATATAAAATTGCACATTGTGAAAATATGCTTACATTATGTATTCNCATGAAGGGTCGTTTTAATAAGGTTCCACTGTATATAAAATTGCACATTGTGAAAATATGCTTACATTATGTATTCTATACTGTCTGGTAATTTTTATTTTAACCATTCGCACTTGGGCCGGCAACATAATTCCCTAAGCATTGCTTACACAGCAAGTAGCACACAAAATGAGGAATGGAAAGTAAATTGTATGCCATTATTCAGGCATGTAGAATACATTAATATGCCAGTTAATCACAACATTGGACAATTACACTGAATTTATTGCTGAAAGAGCAACACCATATACAAATACTGTAAACACTGAGACTCATCTACTTTGAGAAATACACTACCATATATAGCAGAGCAGCGTTAGGAAATGTACGCATGTAAATATTTATAGATGGGTGTTGTAGCATGGTCACGAAAACTGAACGCTCANAGCAGCGTTAGGAAATGTACGCATGTAAATATTTATAGATGGGTGTTGTAGCATGGTCACGAAAACTGAACGCTCATGATCATCATCACATTCCCAAAGGAGCGTTCGTATTTGATTCACGACAATGTATACAGAGCATGAAACAGATGTGCTTGCAAGTAAGGTCACTAAAATAAACACTCTGAATTCAACTTTAAAAAAATCAATACCAAGAACTACATATAATTCAACATTAACACTGGTTGATTTAAGGTTGGCAGCCAATAACTAAAAGTAGTTTAATTAATTAATNCTACATATAATTCAACATTAACACTGGTTGATTTAAGGTTGGCAGCCAATAACTAAAAGTAGTTTAATTAATTAATGTCTTGCTGAAATAAAGTGTGTGTCATTGGTAAATTAAATTAAATTATTATTTCTTGATTTGTGAACATTATATTGCAACATTTTTAGCGCCTCTAAGTTTATTATAACTCAAAAATTTTACTTTGTGCAAATTCTCAGTGAATTATTATGTTTTAAATTGGTTTGTCTGTATATTCATAATTTCTTTCTAGCCCCTATAAAATCTATGCCAACATTTTTATTCTTGTGCCTGTATGCAAGTCAAAATTATATGCTTCTCACAATAANGCCCCTATAAAATCTATGCCAACATTTTTATTCTTGTGCCTGTATGCAAGTCAAAATTATATGCTTCTCACAATAAAATACAATTAACTCTTGTTTCTAAAACTCCTGATATAGTGACCCCCTCGCAATAACAAACCTTTTTTGGGGAACTTTAAACTTTTGCTACACAAAAATGTAGAAGTCTTAAAGCTCTCCCAAAAATACACTGCATAAGAAGTAATGTGCAGTAACTTACCTCCTCCAGGCGCAGTATGGTAGGCCAGGCTGGACCTCCTGGGAGTCAGTACGGGGGAACTGCCCCCTTGTTTGTACTTCTGGGCTGAGCCCCATGTCGCGTGGCCGGGAGAGTGGGAGCCCCCAAACACAGACGTCGACTCTGTCTCCTCACCTGTATATAATAAACTACCCAATCAAGTATACAAAACTATATTGCATGCAAATGAAATAGCTATATCCAGACTCCTAAGACATACCTACTTGCATGCAGCATTATGTTATCCTATAATGAACCTGTAACTGCTCTGAATAACAACATCCAAGTTCATTATAGTATCACAACTTAAAATGCATCACCAACAACTTGAATTCACTTAGCAATTCAGCTAACTATTAGTGCTTAAATATAACATGAAGTACAGGTAAAATAGAAAATATATTTTAAAAATTGTGTCAAATCCGAGTTTGGGCAAATTTCCACAACAGTGTTAAATAGAGTAAAAATTTTTAACTTTAAGTTACTNATTGTGTCAAATCCGAGTTTGGGCAAATTTCCACAACAGTGTTAAATAGAGTAAAAATTTTTAACTTTAAGTTACTAGATTAAGAAGCAGAGCAAATTATTACACACTGCAAAAGCTTCCCAATATCTGATTTTCTACCCCTAAGAAAGGTGCAGGGAATGACAGTACAAACAGTAGACAAAAAAAAACCATAATTATAACAAAGATATTATCCAGAAAATTACAGCCACCTGTAAATAAATCAACAACCATTACNAAAAAAAAACCATAATTATAACAAAGATATTATCCAGAAAATTACAGCCACCTGTAAATAAATCAACAACCATTACTGCATAACTGGAAGTACTGCGTTACTCCAACTTATGTGTTGTAGCATGCTCAGAACTCTTGAGGGTGCAGGGTGCATCATCACATTGCACATTTCAACTGGTTATGGGCATGCTCCGTAAGGTTCATAACAGTAGACACTGGAAAGCATTCCATAAAAATTGATTTCTATCATTTGGAGGGAATTTTTCACAAGATGGTAGCATTGCAAAGGATGAAAGAGAGAAAGAGAGAGAGAAAAAAAAAAGATATATATATATATATATGCATTCATACTGGATGCTGTAATACTGGAATACACCTCATAAGTGGGCCAACCCGTACAACTGTAATTGCACCAACATTAATATTTGTAGAAGTTGTGTCACAGTTGAAGAGTATGTGCAGGTAAAATGGAATACACGTGTACAAAAATAATTCACATAATACTATAATTTCAGTACTAAGGCAAAGCTCTAGTGATGCCCGAGAAATTTCAGAAGAAGTATTGCTCCTGCACTCACAACTGATCAGAGTTTTCTGTGAGGTTCAAAACTCATTCTACAAATGGACCCGCACATATCGCAATACAGGCCGTTTATGGTACACTCACATCACAGAAAATTCCCTAACTTCATTGCAAACAGGAAAGCTTGCATCAATGTTTACTGTGCCAATAGACAAATGTTCGCTGTATGCTGTGCTCGCAAGTCTGTTTTCAGCAACAACAAACCTAAACATACCATGTGCATACCCACAACCATGCATGGTGCTGAATAAAAGTGGTTTGTCATTCCCTAGCATGCTTCACCTTATAAAATGATTCAAGGTGGATAAAAATACATATGTGAATTTGTACTCTGTTGTAGACATGCATGGTGATATTACTAACGAGATGTTTGATGATGGTAGAGAGACCAATTTTGTCCCAACATGTAACAACACCAAAAATACATTATGTTTTAGTGAAAGATGTGTCACGTCTTGTTCACAGTGAGGTAACACAAGAGAAGGAGAAACTCAAACGATAGTTATTTGTACCAAAACCATGATCCTGTAAGAGCCACACACGCAGTTCAGAAAAACTAGTAGTACCAATTCACTAACTATGCAAAACAGCAAAGAATGGGTTTCATCGCCTATTGCCAGACAGAAATATACTTGAAAACTACATCCAAATGCTTGCCTTGAGATGGTGTATCTAATCCAACATTTATTAATAAACATGTGGCATAGGCTGCTAGCATACTACTTGTGTGTATCTACAATCCTATTTTGACATAATACTCGAGTTTGTAGGTGAAAATTGTATATCTAAAATTATGGATAAGTTGGTTTAGTTAAATTAGGTTTGTGATACAAGCAGCACAGCTGTCCGCATTAAACCATGAGGCCAAACTCATCACCCAGACAAGCTGCCATATTTGTAATTAACTGCCACGCAAAATATTTGTGATTGATCATGATAATTTGATGGGCGAAGTTGTAAAGTGTGCACATAATAATTGTAATTTGCTGTAAGATTGTGTAAAGCCCAGCTTGTAACTGTATTTCATAACTAACAAAATTGGAATGCCCACTTACTCACGAGGCCTCTGGCTGCACGCCACCTCATGCAACCCAAAAAAAAAAGGAATTAATTTTAAAATCTGGGCAACATTAAGTTATTGGTAGCACCTTGCAAAGTTATGTACGGATAACTAAGCACATTACATATGGGGAAAACACGCAAGGAAGTACTGCTTAGTTCAGTTTAGATTTATTGATTAATTTAATTTCATGAGAGTACATCCCCGGAAACTCTAGCTGGTAATCTTACGTCTGCTCAGTTGAATCTCACCCGTTCTGAGACACATTTCCCTTCGGTTCAAAGGAATGGTGCATTCCCTTACGACTACATTCAGTCTATGGAATGTTTGAACAGTACTTCCCTACCCCCTAAGGACGCACTTCACAATGTCGTTCAAGGAGAGAGAGTGAGTGACAAGGACTATGTTCATGATCAATCCATGTGGAATGTGTTAGTTGTCAACCTTTGTTAGTGTGTGCTGCCAAGTATTTGAAAGCGGGAACATGTTTGTTGGCTGACTTGTTTGAAAATTTCAGGGCCACAATGCTTGCATACGAAGGGCTTCAATTGAAAACAGGTATGCACCTCAAGTTATTGACGGAAGCAAATCAATTTTTCAATGTTGCTTCAAATACAGGATTTGTGAACATGATTCATGCATTGCGACCTGGCTACCATCCACCTTCTAGAAAGGACCTTTCAGAAGCCCTTTTAGATGATGTTTACAATGAAATCCACACAAAGCTCGCTCAAGAACTACAAAAATCAAGTGCAACACTGACACTTATTCAAGCTGGATGGTCATCTGTTGAGAATGATGCCATTTTGGCAACATCAACTCACACTGGTCAACATAGTTTCTTGTTAAATAAAAATGACTGTGGATCTGAAAAGAAGATAGCAGAATTCTGTGCAGAAATAGCAATGAAGGCCATCNCTTGTTAAATAAAAATGACTGTGGATCTGAAAAGAAGATAGCAGAATTCTGTGCAGAAATAGCAATGAAGGCCATCACTGAAGTCAAAGAGTTTTGTGACAAAGATGTAAGTATGAATCACTATGTTTTATAAACAACTGGCTATAGTTACTCAAAAAACAAACCACCCATATACGACAGTCATAGATATTTGAAAAGGTTTTTACAAGTAATACATTTTCTTTCTTTGCACAACATTACTTTTATCATTATTTTTTTGTAATTTTTCCTTCTGAATTACATTTTACGAATACTGAACAAGTTTTGTAAAGATGAACATAGCCACACAGGTATAATCCATTCACGGTTATTTTCCACTTTTCTGCATCCCTGCTAAAGTTCAACTTCCAGGATATTCCTCTGAGTCGTGGAAACAAAGCTGAACAAAGTCTAGAAAATTACACCAAAGGACAACGCACCGAATTCGTGCACACTCAGTTGTAATAATAGTTTGCATTAAAACTATTTCTTACTAGGTGCTACCAACGTAAATGTTTTCTCACCGTTTTTATTCATATTTATTGCAAATGAAATGTTATAATTCATAAATAAAATATAGGAAAAACTTTGATTTAAGGAAAAATAAGATACTTTTTATGTTATCAGAAGTATTAAAATGCTTGTGATACATGTCATAAATAGGAAATGACTAAACATGTCATATATGGTGTGATTTTCCAAATGTTTGATTCAAAAAGTGTGAAGAAACTGCGAATAGACTATACACAGATTTCTTTGCAACATTATTTAACAATAAAATGTTTAGAGACATTTGGTAAGTAGGCTCTATTTTACAATGAAAACTTATATGTGCCTTGTAAATTGTAAAACACANTAGAGACATTTGGTAAATAGGCTCTATTTTACAATGAAAACTTATATGTGCCTTGTAAATTGTAAAACACAACACAAAAACATTTTATGGGTTGATTCTTTTTAAATAACTATGTCCAATTGATGAAGGAATTACAGAAATAAATTTCTACAGTAATTGATACAGTTTATTTTATATTTTGTTTCAGGTGTTTGCAATTTGCACAAACAATAAAGCAAAAATGAAAAAAAAATTCAGCAAATACTTGCAGAGAAATATCATGAAATACTTTTTTATGGTTGTTGATATGATTTAAGTCCAGAAATATTTTAGANACCCAAAAAAAAAAAAAACAAAGGAATTCATTTTAAAATCTGGGCAACATTAAGTTATTGGTAGCACCTTGCAAAGTTATGTACGGATAACTAAGCACATTCCATATGGGGAAAACACGCAAGGAAGTACTGCTTAGTTCAGTTTAGATTTATTGATTAATTAAATTTCATGAGAGTGCATCCCCGGAAACTCTAGCTGGTAATCTTACGTCTGCTCAGTTGAATCTCACCCGTTCCGAGACACATTTCCCTTCGGTTCAAAGGAATGGTGTATTCCCTTACGACTACATTCAGTCTATGGAATGTTTGAACAGTACTTCCCTACCCCCTAAGGACGCATTTCACAATGTCGTTCAAGGAGAGAGAGTGAGTGACAAGGACTATGTTCATGCTCAATCCATGTGGAATGTGTTAGTTGTCAACCTTTGTTAGTGTGTGCCGCCAAGTATTTGAAAGCGGGAACATGTTTGTTGGCTGACTTGTTTGAAAATTTCAGGGCCACAATGCTTGCATACGAAGGGCTTCAATTGCACCTCAAGTTATTGACGGAAGCAAATCAATTTTTCAATGTTGCTTCAAATACAGGATTTGTGAGCATGATTCATGCATTGCGACCTGGCTACCATCCACCTTCTAGAAAGGACCTTTCAGAAGCCCTTTTAGATGATGTTTACAATGAAATCCACACAAAGCTCGCTCAAGAACTACAAAAATCAAGTGCAACACTGACACTTATTCAAGCTGGATGGTCATCTGTTGAGAGTGATGCCATTTCGGCAACATCAACTCACACTGGTCANAAAACAGGTATGCACCTCAAGTTATTGACGGAAGCAAATCAATTTTTCAATGTTGCTTCAAATACAGGATTTGTGAACATGATTCATGCATTGCGACCTGGCTACCATCCACCTTCTAGAAAGGACCTTTCAGAAGCCCTTTTAGATGATGTTTACAATGAAATCCACACAAAGCTCGCTCAAGAACTACAAAAATCAAGTGCAACACTGACACTTATTCAAGCTGGATGGTCATCTGTTGAGAGTGATGCCATTTCGGCAACATCAACTCACACTGGTCAACATAGTTCCTTGTTAAATAAAAATGACTGTGGATCTGAAAAGAAGATAGCAGAATTCTGTGCAGAAATAGCAATGAAGGCCATTACTGAAGTCAAAGAGTTTTGTGACAAAGATGTAAGTATGAATCACTATGTTTTATAAACAACTGGCTATAGTTACTCAAAAAACAAACCACCCATATACGACAGTCATAGATATTTGAAAAGGTTTTTACAAGTAATACATTTTCTTTCTTTGCACAATATTACTTTTATCTTTTTTTTTTTTTGTAATTTTTCCTTCTGAATTACATTTTACGAATACTGAACAAGTTTTGTAAAGATGAACATAGCCACACAGGTTTTTTCATTCACGGTTATTTTCCACTTTTCTGCATCCCTGCTAAAGTTCAACTTCCAGGATATTCCTCTGAGTCGTGGAAACAAAGCTGAACAAAGTCTAGAAAATTACACCAAAGGACAACGCACCGAATTCGTGCACACTCAGTTGTAATAATAGTTTGCATTAAAACTATTTCTTACTAGGTGCTACCAACGTAAATGTTTTCTCACCGTTTTTATTCATATTTATTGCAAATGAAATGTTATAATTCATAAATAAAATATAGGAAAAACTTTGATTTAAGGAAAAATAAGATACTTTTTATGTTATCAGAAGTATTAAAATGCTTGTGATACATGTCATAAATAGGAAATGACTAAACATGTAATACATGGAGAGATTTTCCAAATGTTTGATTCAAAAAGTGTGAAGAAACTGCGAATAGACTATACACAGATTTATTTGCAACATTATTTAACAATAAAATGTTTAGAGACATTTGGTAAGTAGGCTCTATTTTACAATGAAAACTTATATGTGCCTTGTAAATTGTAAAACACAACACAAAAACCTTTTATGGGTTGATTCTTTTTAAATAACTATGTCCAATTGATGAAGGAATTACAGAAATAAATTTCTACAGTAATTGATACAGTTTATTTTATATTTTGTTTCAGGTGTTTGCAATTTGCACAAACAATAAAGCAAAAATGAAAAAAAAATTCATCAAATACTTGCAGAGAAATATCATGAAATACTTTTTTATGGTTGTTGATATGATTTAAGTCCAGAAATATTTTAGANCAAATACTTGCAGAGAAATATCATGAAATACTTTTTTATGGTTGTTGATATGATTTAAGTCCAGAAATATTTTAGACATCATCACCAACCAAATGTAAGCACTTTAAATTTTCAATTGTCTGAAATGCTGTAAAATTAAAACAATTCACTGCTCACACTTAAATGCAGATTTAAATAAAATTAAATTATTACCACAAACAAATTTATCTTTTGGGAAAAGTGTAAGTGCAAAGCATGTAAAATTGAATACTTGTTAATATTTTTATAGGAATTGCTACGTCAGAAAGGTGGAATGATTCCACAGCTAAAAAAATAACACAATGTGGAATTCCTAGATTGCATGTATTGACACCTTTGTGAAAAACTGCCACCTGTACTGCGAAATTCAGACAGAATTTGAAGTTGATTATAACATTATCCTAATTTTGAATAATGTTGGTCTCTACCATGCAGTGCTAAACTTGCAGAAACAACTAAAGGAAATAGCAGCATCTCTTGATAAGGTTAATAACTTGACAACATGCTACTATGCATAAATTTTTATTTTACTATTTATAAAACTAATCAAATATATAATGAACATTTTTTTGATTTCAGCTCCACAGTGAATCTGTTACCCTGTCCACTGCAGTAACAGTTTGGAATAATCTTAGCAGGAGCACTGAACTGAAGGCATATTCTGAGCATATTCAAATGAGGAGGAGCCTTTCTTCTTCGTAGCTAGTATGATGGATCCTTGCAACATTGGTACTTGTTAATGCATTGCTAAAAATTCTCATATTTATCTATGTTGGTAAACATTGAACTAAATATATGTATTTTTTCGTATCTTGACATTGTATATTTTAACTTAGAAGAGAAGGCCTGGCTGCTGAACAAGAGGAGATTGCAGAAAGTTGGATTTTTACACATAAATGCCAATTCTTGGCATTTAAGATAAAGGATCCTGATATTTATCCAGCTGCTATGCTCCACTCATCAGATGTGGAAATGTACAAAGCCAGACCCAGCAAGTGGTGGTTACTACTTGCAGAAAGATTGGAGAAAAAGAACCCAGTCCAATTCCTGGTGATTTTTGTACTTTCATCTCTAGTCTCCTCAGCTGCCCACCCAGGTCAGCAGGGATTGAGGGGTTTTTCTACACTTTTGGTTATATCTGGACCAACTGAGAAATCATCTGGGACTTGAAAAGGCTACCAAACATGTAAAAGTATACAGGGAACTGGGAAGAAAGGCAGAAAAAAAAGGATGTGATTGTAGAAACTGTAGACTGTTGATATAAACAATTACAGCTATATATTTTATGTAGTTAGGTGTTGTGAAGTACACAATTTGTACTTAATATGCCATTTTTATAAAAAATTATTTTAGTCATGTAGAAATTTGTATATTACACTAAACGGTCAGTGAAAATTTTTAAAATATAAAATTAAAGTCTGTCAGACTTTGAAAACCTCGTATGTTGTGTTAATACATACTGACAGTAATTTTGCTGCTTTTAAATTTCATTGTAATCTTATAATGGGTTTTTACAGGGTTTAATCAGGGTGGGTTTTTCTGAAGAAAAAAAACCCATTGGGGACAATCGGGTTGGATCCAATCCTGCCCACCCTGTTCTGAGGTATTGCAGACAGGCCCAACGGCAGCTCAGTCTGGTAGAATTGGCATCTTCAGACAATAGCCTAGTGGCCCTTGGACAGCTGGGAGACACTGGGGAAAGGGCTCTAGAGACGCATTGCATCATACACATGTGATTCAGGTGACCCAGATGCTGCAACTCACTTTACCGGCCAACATATCTTAATTTCCCAACAACTAATGTCACTGTTGGCAGGGTATTTACGCAAAGGCAGTCAATCTGAAGGTAGCAGACATCTTCCTGTCTGTCAGTCGCAGAGTACAGTAAGTAGTATGCAGTATGGCCTTAGTCAACCAGGTGAACCATCCTTGAACATGAGCATACCAAGACCTTTCAAAATTCTTCCACAGACGTCATCCCATCCTTGGCAAAGAAACCCAAGACAACAGCACCATTACAGGGAGGAACTGTAATGTGAGCGAAATCAATGACACAGCAAATATAGCAATTCAATAATGCCAGGTTCCCCTATCTCAAGTATTGGGAGAGTACAGTTTAAAGGAGACTACCCTGTCTACCTAGAAAGTTTTACCAGCTTGTGGACATGGACAAGCTGGGGCAGTGCACAAGATAAAACAAGTGGTAGTGCTCTCCAAGACATTTCCTAATTGAATTTAGCTACCACCTGAAAAGATGCACAGTGCAGGGGTATCACATGGTTGTTCACCTACTGTAGACTGGCCAAAAAGTTGAGTGCTTGCCAGTCAGGCAAGGCAACAAAAAATTAAGTTTCTAACAATTCCACACAACTTTAACGACATATAAATGCAAAGACATTACACCTATTGTTCTGTTTTGCACCTCTTGTTTCTGGTGCAATTATAATGTATGGAAAACATGGTTTAACTGATCCAAGACAACAACACGGTTGGTCGATAGTGAGCATTTCACTCACCTTTTAATTGTACTTGTCTTAGGATTAAATTGTTTATTTTTGCTACAAATTTACATGTAAACTGGCAGCAAACATAATTTACATTCTAATTATGGTAACTGAAAAAGAGTATTTATAAAAGTTCTGAGAAAATTGTCTTATGGCAACCAAAGGAAGGTTAAAGTGCCAGTAAATAATTTTACTCTAAACAACAATATTGTAATGCGTAACTTATGCACATAAAAGTACTACAGTACTTAAAAACTACACGCCAATTAAGCAAGTGTGCTTGATAAAATTTCTTAAATTTTATAGGTATTTCTATTTAAGATTGATATCTATCATACTTACCTTTTTTATGCTATACACATGTGGAAAATTATTTCTCTGCAACCTTAATCTCATGGTACAGAATGTTCATACTCAACCTCATGTTGAAAAAGTTTCATGTAAAAAACAAAATTAACTTGAGAAAAAAAAAATTCTAAATCTATATTTTGCTTTTTTACTTAAATAATAAATCTCATGTGTTTTATGGATTGGGTAATAAATTCTTATGCCAATATCAATATAATTTGTAACAAAGTGTGACAGCACTCAGCAATGAATAGTGGAGAGGTTTGGGTGGTTCTTAAAATCAGAATGCAAGGGTGGGGGAAACAGGAGATTCCCAATAAAACCAGCTGACCAGCAGAATCATCAGACAAAATTCTCACACGCAAAAACCAGAAATGACCCCGCCAGGAATCAAAACAGGTTCGCGTTGGTGGGAGGCAAGTGCTCTAGACAGCAATGAATAGTGTTGTGAGCAGTAAATACATGTGCAGTGGTGAACTAACAACTCTGTGTGAGATAAACATAATGCAGAAATTATTATAAGGCATTCTGGGGAACTGACCTGGCACCGGGGGTCGTGGAGAGTTTTTGTCGAAGCTATGGTCACCTCCTTCTCCCTGGCCCACAGAGCTCATCCTGTCCTGCGCCAGCTAAAGCTCAAGGCGCGCGCTCTGGGACACAACGGCGGCTCACAGAGGCCACACATTGCACACTGCGCGCACGAACACCTACAACACACAAGTGCATTAACACACATGTGTAGGCTTCTGCCAATTTTACTGTAATATTTTTTTCCCAATATGCTTTCAGAACAGCTAATTATAATCACACTTAACCACTCAAAATGAGATAAATAACAAAACATCTTAAGTTCAAAGTTATTTACATGAACTATATACATACCTACAGAACTTCCTATAGAATTCCACTACATCAATAAAACAGCTAAACTATCACTATGTGAAAAAANATATACATACCTACAGAACTTCCTATAGAATTCCACTACATCAATAAAACAGCTAAACTATCACTATGTGAAAAAAACCTTTACCACTGAGAATTATGTAAGAAACATCCAAAGGACTGACTAATGAAGTGATGTTCATTAAGGTAANAAAAAACCTTTACCACTGAGAATTATGTAAGAAACATCCAAAGGACTGACTAATGAAGTGATGTTCATTAAGGTAAGCAAACTAATACAAAATGACAAAACAAAATTGGATACTGAACATGCATAGCATTTATAATGGATCACAAATACATCAAACACAAAAAAGTTTAAATAGTACAGTGGATAAGGTGCAAACATATTTATGGAAATCTAACAGCAATCAGACATTTTAATTTTAACTACGAAAGCTGATTCAGAAGTGATGGCAACTATCGTTTATCTTCCGAAAATGACCCAACACAGGAAATGTGCTATGTACCGTTGAAAGTATATGACACGTACGTTTTAAAGGTGACACCACAGAGGGTATGGATTCAGGAATGTCCGGCAAGGAACAAAGACAAAAATGGCTGCTTGAAATCACAGTTTAATTGATATATTCTCGTACAAACTGTATGCACTCATGTGAACAGGTACGTATCGTACGTGTACAAACTGTTTAACATCCTTCTAAGTAATCTCCGAAGTTGTCTACGGTTTGCTGCCAGCGATGAGGCCAACGGGAAATGCCATTGGCTGCATGAGACGTGCACCACCTCTCGTTGAAATGCAGCGACTATGTCTGTCTCAGATAAACAATAGTTGCCATGACTTCCGAATCAGCCCTCGTGTATGCAGAAAATTTTCATTATTGTAAATTTACTTCCAAAAGTTTTATAAACCATTATGGGTAAACTTTTGTGTCAACATCTGGCACAGGGTTTCACATGACATCAACTCTACAGTAATTTGAGTGAAAATAGCCATAGAGTAAAGCCATCAATAGCATCTTCATAACTGGAAGCCCAGACCTAAACCAGTTTTTTCATGTTGCCAAAAAGAGTCTTTGATGTTAAATATGTTGCTGCTCATAACTAATTTTTATTAATTTTCAGTGAAGGACTTTCAAGAAACCCAGCGGTGAGGATTTTTTTTAAGAACTCATTAGCTCACCAATAATTAATTTTCCTCGTTAACCAAGAAATGTTAAGTTGCCTGAAAATATTTTTTTTTTGCCTTATTAAAAATTGGACAAATCAGAAGTGTACAAAAAAAGTATTAAAATCTTTTTAGGAAGTTCAATGCCCATCTATATGCTGTATAGTCAGTAAAGTATATAGAATTTTTTAACAATATTTCACTGTCGAGTGATAGATATTTTCCAACTTCTGGCACAAATATTGAAAAAAAATTCAATTGCATTCAGGGTGCAATATGTTCTTTACAAGATCATACTGAGGCTTTACTGCTTTACTGGTACTCGTAGCCTATTCTACAAGGTACGGTAAATACCCACTATATAACATGGAAGAAACAAACTAAGAAAATGTCTGCAATGGTAATAGAACATCCAAGTTGAAATACTCTAGCATGGTGTTCGTCCTATATTTAAAGTTGTCTAGTCCATAAAAAAATTTATATTTACTTTATTATATGCACATCAGAAAATCTAAGATACTGAAACAGAATGAACAATAGTAAGATTTTAATAAATGAGACAAAAAATTATACCTTTACATTTAATTGTTGAAACATGTATTACTTATAATGCATTACTCAATATTTAAATGTACACTTTTTAAAAATTATGGATATGAAATATAAAAATGTAGGCCTACTTCATAGTTAAGTTAAAACACAATTTCACATTTAAAAACCTTTTGAAATTACAATTTTTAAACACTTCTAGAATTTGAATTATTGGAACAAATAATATTGTTCAGAAAATTTCATTAAAAAATAGCACCACTGTTAGGTATATTCATGTAAAAAACATGCAACAAGCACTTATTATTTATTATTAAATAATATTTGAGTCATTAAAAGGCTTTGGAGCATTTTCCGTATCCACCAACGCTCTCGCAGCTCTAGCTAGCTACTTAGCATCCCCGTGAAATCAATAGATCAATAGTGAACTGATGGCTAACAAAGAGTGCTGCTCTCCAAACTTTCCGAACAAAACTACACGCAGGATAATACTTTTTTCACTAATTGTACAACTTATTATATTATACCTGAGTTCCTTTCAAACTACTGCAAAAAAAAAGGTAGTCCTACAATACTGGCGCAAAACAAGAATGACCTAAATACACACATCCAAAATAAAATTATTTCAAAAGTAAACTAGTAACAACTACAAAACTATATTAACTTACAAAATTTTTACTGTTTCTGACCAATTCAAGTATTTATGAATTTATTCGTAACTGCATGCTACTGTACAGATTAACAAATGTATTACTACAAGCTGTGAAAACACATAATTCACNGAATTTATTCGTAACTGCATGCTACTGTACAGATTAACAAATGTATTACTACAAGCTGTGAAAACACATAATTCATATTATAAATAAAACAAAACGTACCATTTTTCTAACTTGACTGACACTACGAGCTTAAAAATAGTTTACAAAGAGAACAACAAAAAGACTTTATATAAGACCAGTGACTTTTGCTGCGTGAATCATTTGCGAGCAACAACCTATTGATGGTCTAGTGGTCCGGGAATGCGCACCGGGAGGTCTCTATTTCTGCGNTGAATCATTTGCGAGCAACAACCTATTGATGGTCTAGTGGTCCGGGAATGCGCACCGGGAGGTCTCTATTTCTGCGCACAGCATCCCTCTGCAACTTTTGGAGGGTAAAATCGATGTTCGCTGCATGATAATAATTACCAACGCTCTCAATGGTGAGTCATCCTCCGCCTTCGATTTCTGCCCACAGCTTCTTGCCCGGGATAGCGGACCATTCAAAAAAATTTGAAATGCTGTATACACAACAATAGAGATGTATCACAGACTCCCTTATACCTGCTCTAGAAATATGAAGGGAGAACAATGAAACCTTTATTCCTTTTCATAAAAATTATTGGCAGGAAGGTTGGGAGGATCAAATACCTACTTGAAGAGTTTTTGATTGGCAGATGTCAAGAAGTAATACTGTACCACACAAAGCATCATCTTAACCAGGGCTGTCCAGTCTACGAAAGAACTTAATGCCGTCCTAACACAATGCAAACACCGTGAAACCTGAAAAATGCTTAATGTTTACGAAAAAATATTTACACATATGATAAAACAAATTATATGAAAAAACTAATACTTGCATAAACTTTTTTATGTATTGCAAACATTTACTTTTTAAGAAAACATCAGTATTTTAAAAGCTCAAAATTATTATACTTTAAAAAATGCATACACAATTACAAAACACCAATATTTCTCNACATCAGTATTTTAAAAGCTCAAAATTATTATACTTTAAAAAATGCATACACAATTACAAAACACCAATATTTCTAATTTTTCACACAAGATTCCATTCTACACAAATTCAAAATATGTGCACAACAATTTAAACAACAATGTGGAAATAGAAATGACTAATCAAAACGAGAGTGTTCATCTAGGCAGATTTCACACTCAAAATATTCCCTTGCATTAAATTATAATTTTCTTTATATGAATGGCCCAGTTCTTTTTATTAAAGTTCTACTGATCTTACAAACCACTAGCAAAATTTATGTTTATTTGGGTTTAAAAGAAATAAATGAACCTGAGCTAGGTCAAATTTACAACGTTTAGCATTTCATTATGTACCACAAAAAAAGGTGCATTGTCACAAAAAAAACATTTAGTTATATTTTGCTAGATAAAAACATTTTATTACAATACCCATTAAAAAAATTTACACTGTACATAAATAAGGAATCCTTTATACAAAGAAATAATTATTCCCTTAAAATGTACACAAAATGTTCCTCTGTATGCTTATATGCTTATATTTCTTTTATTTTAACTATGTGGTGATGCTATGTAGTCATTTTGTGGCCTCATTTCACATGCTGATAAAAAAAACATACTAGGCATACCCTGCACCAATCTTGACCTTAGGGTGTTAATACATATTTAGCCTTAAGAGAGGAAAATTAAACACAACACGAAAGGGAAATACGGTTTTAAATAAAGTGAATGCTGCCATCTGCAACCCATTCATCTACTGTAACGCAATGAACCTGGACTAAAATACTGGATAAGCCCTAGTGTCAAGATAAGCAATTATAAAAAAAGAAACTTGAAATATTGTACCCATCCAAAATTTATTACAGCGATGCAACATTAAATTAAACACTCAGCATAATCATAGAATAATGACAGAATATAGTAAACAGTCCTGCTGCTACCGCTGAGAAAATCATCTCACTGACTACAAGCTGAGAGATCAACATGCTACTCTGATTCTGTCTTTCATGTCTTCCCTCATTGTTAGATGCACACAGCAAACAATGTCCCCAAATGACATCTTTTTGTGGGGGAGAATTAAAGATAAGTCTGGAGAACGTGGTGGCCAAGCTACAGGACCCACTCGTCCCATCCACCGCCTGGGAAATAACATGTCAGCAACTAGCTGAGCTCTGAGTGAAAAGTGAGCAGGACAGCCATCTTGTTGAAGCCACAGTGTTAATCGCAGAATGAGAGGGACATCTTCGATCAGCTGATACAACATATTCTCTAGGAAGTATGCATAAGCTGCACCATTCAATTGCCCTTAAAAAAAATGGTCCTACGACACTATGTCCGAGAAGGCCGCACCAAGTATTAAGGCTTCACAAATGCTGGTTATCTACTTGACAGAGCCAATGTGGGTTGACTGCAGACCAGTAATTGGCATTATGTATGTTAACGTCACCATTACTCTTGAATGTGGCCTCATCATTTCACAAAATGCTGCGTTGGAAAGCACGGTCCTTGCTCAGGTTCCAGTTGCAGAAATCAATGCTCTTAGGAAAGTCATTATTCCCAAGTTCTTGGTGCAGCTGTACATGGTACGGATGTAAACGATTATGAGTGAGGATTCTCCACACTGTACTTAGAGACAATCCTGAGTTGCTGGCAATCCTCCGTGTAGAATCATGAGGATTAACTACCATGGCAGCAAGTACATCAACCAACAGCCCTCTCATCTCTCACAGGTTGTCTGATGCGACGTTTGTTGCATGTCAGTTGCACTACCCCGATTGTGCACAAGCGACATAAAAGATGCTGGAAGACAGTGTATGAGTGATGGACGCACTGTGGGTATTTCTCTGCGTACAAACGGGCAGCAGCTCTGCAGCTCCGACAACATTCTGCTAGTATCATCAGCATGTCAAAAGCTTCTTCATTTGTAAAGAGCATTCCATTCAAAAAGCAACACAGACAGACAGTGTCTGACACTGAAACAACACACACGATTAATAGTTGCAATGTAAACCGAATGACTGTCTGAATGAACAAACTTTTGACTGTCAGTTAACTTGCATTCAAAACCTGCAGTTCCTCTAAGTGGTAGATGACGTATCTGCTTGCTACGTAGTGCTGCATTACTCTCCGCGTTTACCGCACGAGTCCATGCAGTAAGGCACACAGGTCACTGCTAGTATCAAAGCAAGTCTCACACTCCAACCGGAAATACCGTAATGGTGCACATTGTGTATCTGACATGCATAGTTTACGCAGAATTAATGATAAGTCCCAATTCACTGCAGTTCTCACGCCATACCGTTATTTACAGTACACCCAACCTCCTTTTAATTGTACGTAAACTAGGTTTGCATGCCAGAAGAACAACATGTTTAATTGATTTCCTTTTGATTGTAGTAAGAAAAATATTTTTGCAATCAATTGTCAATGTTAATATTCTTGATGATATTAATAAAATCATAGTTTATATTTGTCCGTATAAACAAACTGGAAGAAAACTTTTAACTTCTTATTTCAACCTTACCTGATTTAAGAGATTTTAATTAATTAATATTTTTTAAATGATTTAAAATTTCTTATTAAATTTATTTTTATGTAAATGGAGACAGTTTTGGATCTGAAAAATTATTCTCTTGCATTCAATAACTGAAAAGCTTTATTCATTTTAAATGAATAAAAAAAAAATCTTATTCACCCGGAAATAAGACGACCCCCGTATATGAGGTTATGTTTCAAGAAAAATAATTTACTCACAATTTTAATTTTCTTGCTTAGAAAGTCACTGCATATAATCACAAAAAAAATAATAAGCTGTATCACTTTTAATTTGTTAGCTTAAATCACTGCATATGATTAACATACTAAATGACTGAGTTTGATGCTATAAATGTCACTATAATAAATATTAGTACCTAATTTTTTAAAGACAAAATATTGTATATGGCATATTATTTATCTCTTTTCCTTCGGAAAATATTTTCAGATTGCTATTTACAAACTTCTTTTTTTTATACAGTGTTAGAAAAAAACATGACCATAGATGTAAATAATAATAAGAAAGTAGATAATAAACACTTGAAAGAAATATATACAGTCGGTTCACGACTGGAAGAAACTTTTGAAAATCAACATTTGAAAAAACACCCCAGCCGTTAGCTACATGCATGTAACATTACAAACAGCGGCAAGCGCGGATACAGTTATGCCGTCAGGTTGCCAGCACAAAGAGAGGAAATAGTTCCAAAATTTAACGTAATTAATTTATCGCTTACAAATGGGTGTCGAAAAGACTTTTATAGTATTATGCCAATTATTAATGACGTGATGCTAACGTATTTAGATTTCAACGTCTTTTGAGTAGTTACATGATCCCGCTCAAGGTGAAAGT
The DNA here is from genome assembly GCA_002778355.1 of Clitarchus hookeri. NCBI lineage: Eukaryota > Metazoa > Arthropoda > Insecta > Phasmatodea > Phasmatidae > Clitarchus > Clitarchus hookeri. Next base: position 26,488 of record NQII01004026.1, read on the forward strand.
AGAGCGGCCATTTGTTTACTAACCAGCGTTCCTTGTGTGTTGACTGGGTGTGGTTGACACCCGTGCCAGAGAATTTGTGCGATTATCTTGTTTAACCTATAACAATTCATTTATTGGTTTTTTTTACTAATTCCGCTCTTTATTATTTGGTTTTTAATAACGTATGATTTTAATTTGTGATAACTTTCTCGTACTGTTTCCTTTTGCTTCTGCTGTATAAGAGATTACTCGTAGTGCGTTCTCACGTGTTTAATATTTTTAAAATTTATTTCAGGTTTGCTTAAAATTTTATTTACTGTATTTTACGNTTTGTCATGAGTTGTAGCAAGGTGAAGAAAAGAGAAGTCATTACTCATCAACGTCAACAGGACATCATTAACCTCACCGAATCGTTGTATTCTCTAATTAGGCGAGGGGAAATGAAATCCTGCAACGTCGCGGAAAGAGCGGCAGAAATGTTGAAAATCTCCAGATCCACAGTGCTAAGGTATGTTAAAATATATGTAGTATTAACCATTGCGTTTGCAAGTTGTGTGTGTTAAGGTCAATTATGTTGGCCTACGAAATGTGTTTACAAGAACATAAAGAAAATTTGTTAATAACTTGATAACGTCGTCGAACGTTGTCTACGTGTCTTTTTAACGTTTTTTTGGGTAATTATTAAGTTTAGGGGCTTTTCTGTAAAAAATAAGACTAATTCACGGAAAATAGTATACTTCCACTTTACTAATAATGCGGAACACGAATATACGAGGGGCATTAACGTCCGACTAATTTCGTAATATGTGCCCACCTAACCTAACAGAACCTAACCCCACGATGGGTGAATCACTATTTTACATTTTTAAATTAACCTAGGATTTTTGGATTTTACAATAACCTAGGATTGTAGGGTTATGTAGACTCAAATGTGAGTGTATGAATCACCTAACCAAAAGGTGGTATTACAATGTGTAATTAAAAATAAAAACTACTTTGTGTTGGAATTTGTGTACCCCTGCGAGGGATTCTTCATAAACAACCCAATATATACAGTGGAAATTTATTATAAAGACAACTGACAATGGTAAGGAAAATTGCCTCTATAGTGAGTTTGTTATAGCCAATTAATTTTATATAAGTTATGGAGAGATGGTGCATTTTAAGATTCTGAAGAAACTGCTTGTTTTGTATTTAGAAGTTACATTGCGGCATTAATTGCCATTGCATTATTATACATCATTAAATAGATTACAGTCGATATAACTGGAACTTCCCCTACTATTAAACATATCTGTAACACTTCACTAAACACAAGAGGACATCGTAATCGATGAAATCACAGTCATAATCTTTTAAGTAAACAATTGGGTATTAATGCACTTCCCCAACACCGTTGTTTTACAGCCATTGTCTTTTAGTTATTGTAAATTATCAGTGTCATATTTTTCACTTTCAGTGCTACATAGCCAACCTAACTTGCATAATTTAAAAAGGACCATAATTCAGTTTCTGGGTCAACTACAGTTACTGATACCAAAAACATACAAGGGTCATCGTCATGGACAATGCACCATATCACAGCACACAGGTGTGAGCTCCAACCTTTTGTTTTTGAATAAATAAAATGTTTATATTGTTTGTGACATGTTAGATTCTGTGTTAGTCAACACAGGTGTCAGGAAAACAGTTACATGTAATATGATAAAAAGTTTAAGAATGTCTAGCACAGTAGTTATAGACATTCTTATCACGTTCACATTATAGAAGTCTCCAATCATACATTTGGTATCCAATAAATACTATGCAACCAACCAACTATTTAAAAGTTTATGTTTTGGAAAGAATTGTGCTTAATTCAAACATTCTATACAACAGACATACTGTTGGCAACATTCAAGGGTAATACATTTTAATTTGTTGTATCGTGTGGTGATTTCAGCTGGAGAAGTTCCCCAACAGTAGCTGGAGGAAGGATGCCATCATCAATTGGCTGCAGGAGCACAACATTCCGTTTGCTGTATCCTTTTTTTGCAAAATCTTTTTGTGTAGTGTTAAATTGTAGGGTAATGTTGTTGAGCATTGCTTTATAGCATTATATGTAAAGTAGCAGTCTACATCAGAGAGCAGCTATTAAAGCATGTCATTTTTTTGAATAATTGGTTTCTAATTTTTGAAGTGGAGATGGATGTATTCATTTCTTTTTTTTTTTATGTAGTTGCTGCTGTGTTGAGTTGTTTATGTACTTTTTTGTTTTTATCTATGATAATTCTGTAGCAAAACGAATCACTACAATCCATAAGTTATTACCGGTACTTCTAACTAACTAACTAACTAACTAACTAACTAATAAATAAATAAACAGTATTTATAAGTACTGCAGCTTATTCCTTTAGGATGTTTTAACTTAATGCAAACTGGAGATGTTAGGATACACCATTGTCAGCTTCTTTAATTATTGTAAACAACAGTTCTCTCTAATATTTTGTTTACTGGAGCCACATTTTTTAGTTATGTTTAATTTGTTATTGTCATTTCTTTACAAAATCTGTGGCACACTTATTTTGTTCCTCCTCTAAGCATTTGCTTAGCAACATGTTTCAATTTAATTGTTTGAATATTAGACATTAGTGAAACCAATGTCTTTTCGTATTAGTTTTAAGTTAGATTTTTGTTTGGAAAAATATTTTAAGATAGCAACAGAGGTTAACAGCATTAAATACGGACCCGGAGCCCAACTAAAACATAAACACAGCTGTCTACCGCCGGCTCAATCATTTGAACAAAATCTGTCGGGTTGCATTTTTGTTGTAAACCCACTATAAGAGTTAGGGGAACTTCGGTTCCTGACCTCGTGACAGCACGGCCATCCGGGGGCTTATGAGAGATTGGCGGTGCCATGTTTATGTTGTTGGATGGACTCCTTGA
>NQII01004026.1:29637-76797 GCA_002778355.1 Clitarchus hookeri
AACACATGTACACACACACAGTGGAATGTAAACATTGCATGTAAACATTGCCATGTGACTGCCACATGGCAATGTTTGTTTACCTTTGGCGGAAGGATACAAAATGGGCTTGAAAGTAGATCTTTAGCAGGGTTTCAAGAAAGTCTCTTCCAGTCGTGAACCGACTATACATATAGTGTCACCCTTATGAAACCAAAACCATGCATCATTTACTGCAGGTCATTGGTAGTTTGGAACACAGCCATGGTATGAAAGTGTAAAACGTGCACACCCCTTCCATACCATCTTATCTATGAGTTTCATGTTTTGAATTCCAAATGGCTGCCATTATTTACATAGCAGCAGTAGGTTAATGCTATAGCCGCAATGTAAATAGAAAAGTTTAGATATAACTGAATTATATTTAGCATTATTATCAACTGTGTGAGTCTATATTTATATGAAAAATATATGCATTTACATGTGATGTGATTGGCAGTCAAATGGGTTGTAAACATTGTGTGTTATTGCAAAAACAGTTTGCTGTCAATTGTAAGATGATTCCAATTTTTTTAAATACAGTTTAAAGTGAAAACTATAGTCTTATTTTCGGGTGAATACGGTGCTTGGTTAAAAACTAAAATATGTTGCTAGAATTTTAGAATATTCAAATGTTAAAAAAGTTTAAGAAAAACATATTTTTAAAAAAAATGTATTATCTTTAATTGGGACCTGAAATAGGGCCCAATCTTATTCTTACCAAGGTAAAGCTATTTATATACCCAAACCTGGTTTATTTTAATTAATTTTTTCAACTAAAAGTCCTATAGCTATGAACTTTAAATATAGGCCTTTCAAGAAGTTCTTCCATCTATTAGAAAAAATAGTAAAAATTCCAAAAATCAAATTAGATATTTAGAAAAAGAAAATAATTATTTAAAAGAAACAAATAACATTAAAGAATCCCATAAACAATTTATGAGACTCTGCCAGAGATGCAATGAAAATAATAAATGAAAGAAATAATAAAATATACTTCAAGGAGAAAATAAAATTTATAAATAAATGATAAGAAATCAAAAATTAACAATATGAGACCAAATATTGTTCCACAAACTCGAGATTCTCGACTAAGACCAAAATTAATACTTTTAAGATTTTGATAANAACTCAAGATTCTCGACTAAGACCAAAATTAATACTTTTAAGATTTTGATAAATTTATAATCTATACATTTATATCAAAGAATGACAGCAATATTAGGTATCACAATTCATAGAAATTATTTTAGAATCAATAATTAAGCACTAAAAGCAGTCTCGCTGCACATAATTTCATGGAAAATGAATTATTAAAGAGAATTAGTGAACTTTATCAAGAGAGAAATGGTTAAAAATAAGATTTTAGAGGTGAACACAATGCTCAATTATCAAAATTAAGTTATTCATAAAAATTGAAACAAATTTATGAACTTTAAGGAAAACAAAAAGTGAATACCACTTTACACAATGAATTAAACATCATTTATATTGATCCAAGAATGATGCTATTCACGGTAAAGTGAGCAAGCACTTTTTAAGGCTCTGCTCAATTTTTCTTTCAGCAAATTTTTCTTTTTTTAATACATTTTAATATAAACATTGCCATAAAACTAATGAACACAGTATATACATTTCACACTCTCAAAAGTTAACTTAAGAGGCTGCAATAAAATACATTTTTTTTTAGTGATTAATGACTGTTTGAAGGGCCTTAAAAAGTTCTTGCTTTACCATGAATGGCCTGTAACACAAATCTTATCACTTTTTGTTTTGAAAATTTTTCATCCAAAAAATTGATTAAGATAATCAGGGTCTGGGTCTGCCTTAAGAGTAGGGTTTACAGCAGACGGCGACCAAACACACGAGACCAGTTGCTAAAGGCGATAACAGACGCCACTAATCAACTCAAAAATGAACTTGTGGGCATGCAATGGACACACTCCACATGGTACGACGTATCGCAACCTACTTACGATCAGATGGAGCACATTTTGAACAGTTTGTGTGAGACATTCAACATGAACGTAGTTAATTGCATTACAAATATTTGGAACTCCAATTTGTGTTTTTATTGCATTTACGTCCTTGTAACTCTGAAATGGGGTGGCACAGACTACGTGTGTATGTGACATTTTTTTGTTGCCAATCATCTCTATAACAAGCTGTCTAAGTATGTCGGCAGTTGAGTCACGGAACATCTTTATTTCCTTTACGTATTTTTAAAACATTTTTTAAATTTACAGAATCCATATCATTTAAATCAGCTTGCCATAGATCATAAATTCCAAATTCTTATTGGTTTATATAACTTAGTTATGCCTTTGCTAATGGTGCTAATGGACCATTTTTTTTAATTTTCTAGAATGTTGATTTTTTTTAGATTTACAAATTAAACTGTTTTCAAAAAACAAAATATGTGAATCGATAAAACAAAATATTTAACATAATCAAAGATAGTTTTCTTTAAACAAATTAGTATATTTTTTTAATTTTACATTAAGTCACCAACATCTGAGGAGAAAGTGCAGGCTAGTCAAACATAAAATACCACAAAAGGAGAGGATACAGCACAGAAAAAGACTATCTTTAAAGAAAGACTATCCAGTTACCCTTCAATAAATTCATTTATATGTGCTGAAAACAGAATAAGCATGCTTTACAGGGTAGAAAACCCTCATCAAATTGTTTCAAAAAAATATTATTTAAAAAAAAAAAAATTATTTTGAAAAATAAAACGCTTGATTGGCAAGCATTAAAGTTGGGCTCACTTTTAACATTCATTACTTAAGATGGTTATTGAATATTAAACTTATAGTAAAATACGGAGATCTGAGGAGCTCAAATTCTTTCCTGGCCAACATTTTGCACTTTCTGTGTTTGTGTTTAAGGGGAGAGATAGAAATCATTGCGAGGTTAGTTTTGATAAGGCATGATATATTACTTGGATGATTTAATAACTGTAATATCAGTGGAGTATCTTTATTTGTTTACCATGTGGAATAAATGGGAATTAATTATCCATTACCTTCTGCGAATGACTACAGAAGCGATAACAGTATAAGTCAAACGATAATGTCTCTGAAATATAATTAAATAACGTTCTNTCATTGCGAGGTTAGTTTTGATAAGGCATGATATATTACTTGGATGATTTAATAACTGTAATATCAGTGGAGTATGTTTATTTGTTTACCATGTGGAATAAATGGGAATTAATTATCCATTACCGTCTGCGAATGACTACAGAAGCGATAACAGTACAAGTCAAACGATAATGTCTCTGAAATATAATTAAATAACGTTCTACGTCCTAAAAGTTACATTTTCAAAAATTCATAAGTAATGAAAAAAACTATATAAATCCAAAATGGCTTCGAACTCTCCCCCTCAACGTTCCGACGGACCAACGTGCAGATATGGGTGTAGGGCAAAGCCGACAGACTATAAAGGAAGAACCCTGGCGGCCGCAGAACAAAGGGAATCACTCTAGGCCGGGCACGAGCACCTGGAGGCTAGAGAACAAACCGGCGTGTTGTGCGACAGAGGGCCTCGCAGGGGTCGCCACAACATCCGGCGTTATCCTCCCTCCCCTTCGCGGGAGCGACCCAAGCAAAGCCACGGCCAGCGACTAGAATAAGGAAGTGCACAGAAGCGAAAAAAAAACGTAGGCACGCGTACCAAATACTTCACTTCCCTTAACCGTTCAATGTTCTTGAGCAGCGTCTTCTCGAGAGGCAGTTTCCGTTTTCTAGTTCCGTCTCTAACGCATGTTTATTTTTAAAGTGAAAAAGGACTAATACAAGTGTTTTACAATAATTTTTTGGTATGCAAATTCCGGTAAAGACTATTTAACATACCATATAGACACGATACATTCATTATTACACTATAACGTGATATGGTCGCCTTATGGGTCGAGTCGACGAAAGAAAGACTGCACGTAATTCACTGCCTTGCACGTAAATGTGACCTAGACATTCGGTGCGAGTACCTAGGTCACCCTAGAGCTCCCACGCTCCTAGGCCTCGGACACGCACAATACCTCCAGCTAGATGGCACCCTTTACCACGTCCCCCTAAACTAAAACGAAGAGGAAATTCCCAGGAAATCAACATAACATAATTACCAATGGATCAGAAGAATGCACTACGGTATTTTAAAAAAAAATTGAACTTCTGCCATGTTTTCAAAACTACTATAGACTATTCACGGTAAAGTAAGCGCTTTTGAAAGCNTCTGCGAATGACTACAGAAGCGATAACAGTACAAGTCAAACGATAATGTCTCTGAAATATAATTAAATAACGTTCTACGTCCTAAAAGTTACATTTTCAAAAATTCATAAGTAATGAAAAAAACTATATAAATCCAAAATGGCTTCGAACTCTCCCCCTCAACGTTCCGACGGACCAACGTGCAGATATGGGTGTAGGGCAAAGCCGACAGACTATAAAGGAAGAACCCTGGCGGCCGCAGAACAAAGGGAATCACTCTAGGCCGGGCAAGAGCACCTGGAGGCTAGAGAACAAACCGGCGTGTTGTGCGACAGAGGGCCTCGCAGGGGTCGCCACAACATCCGGCGTTATCCTCCCTCCCCTTCGCGGGAGCGACCCAAGCAAAGCCACGGCCAGCGACTAGAATAAGGAAGTGCACAGAAGCGAAAAAAAAACGTAGGCACGCGTACCAAATACTTCACTTCCCTTAACCGTTCAATGTTCTTGAGCAGCGTCTTCTCGAGAGGCAGTTTCCGTTTTCTAGTTCCGTCTCTAACGCATGTTTATTTTTAAAGTGAAAAAGGACTAATACAAGTGTTTTACAATAATTTTTTGGTATGCAAATTCCGGTAAAGACTATTTAACATACCATATAGACACGATACATTCATTATTACACTATAACGTGATATGGTCGCCTTATGGGTCGAGTCGACGAAAGAAAGACTGCACGTANCGATACATTCATTATTACACTATAACGTGATATGGTCGCCTTATGGGTCGAGTCGACGAAAGAAAGACTGCACGTCATTCACTGCCTTGCACGTAAATGTGACCTAGACATTCGGTGCGAGTACCTAGGTCACCCTAGAGCTCCCACGCTCCTAGGCCTCGGACACGCACAATACCTCGAGCTAGATGGCACCCTTTACCACGTCCCCCTAAACTAAAACGAAGAGGAAATTCCCAGGAAATCAACATAACATAATTACCAATGGATCAGAAGAATGCACTACGGTATTTAAAAAAAAAATTGAACTTCTGCCATGTTTTCAAAACTACTATAGACTATTCACGGTAAAGTAAGCGCTTTTGAAAGCCCTCTCATTTCGAATAAGAGTCAATAAATATATTTTATTTTAGTCTTAGACGTTAACATCCGAGTGCGGTGGAATCTACACTCTGTGTTTATTAACTTACATGGTAATAGTTATTTTTAGAAAAAGGTGGTTAAAGGATAAAAAATGGCCGAAAGGAAAGAGTAGCTAGGGCCTCAAAAGCGCTCAGTTTAGCGTGAACAGCCTTTATTGCGAGATAACGCTAGCAAAAGTAATTCCCAGGCGAAATAAGCATGTGTTCGGTATAGAAATAAACGGTATTCGAACGTAAATGTTGTTTACTGACTGAGCGAGACTCTGAAACGGGTGTTGTGTCTGGGTGACTATTTCAATGTGGTCCAGCCGGCAGCCGGCGACGACATTTTCTCTAGCCCGTAGTAGTATTAACAATTACTTACTTCGCTAAAAGTATTAAAAATATTTCCATGCATTTATTTTCAACCCCCTTCCCTTACTTTAAACAAAGGTTAGACTCATGCAGTATGTTTTTGTTTCTCGCGGCCTCCGCTGGATAATTAGCCGCACTCTAGTGACATTCCATACCGCGCCACTTCTCATAGCTTTATTGTTTTTCTTTTTAAGTAAAACTATTACTTGCGCGCTTCGTGAACACGAAGCGTGATACAGTTATGTATTTTCGGCCTGCGACAGTCGTGAGAGAGAAAGCGAAGTACAAGAATTAGAAACGTTGTTTTACACTTTTTAACACACAAAATTGTAATCGTAGGTTTTAAGTACTTTGAGCAAAAAAAAAAAGGCGAGTTTGAAAACCGACAGTTTAACGACAGATGGGAAAATGAGTTTTTGTTTATGGACTCCGGAGAGATGTCGCAATGTATCGTGTGCGCTCAAATGATGTCGCTAATGAAAGAATGCAACATTCGTCATTACACAACACATTAAGTTAAAACCGGGAGTGCAATTGGCGAGGCGCGAATACATTTGGTCAATGAACTCAGATCTAAGATGCCGAAACAAAGAAACGCCTTCTTTAAAGCAGCACACGCGCAGAAAGTCATTTGTAAAGGCGTTTCACGGTGTGTGTGCGAAAATAGCTAAAAATCAAATGTCATTTAGAACCGGCGAAGTAATTATGCAGTGCGCGATTAAAATGACAAAATCTTTTGGCGATAACGAACCTGCGAAGAATTTCGAATGTGTCACTATACCACCAGACTGTTTCGAAAAGGATTGTAGAAATAAGCACACAACTCCATGTCCAGTTGAGTAAATAAATTGCTAAAATTAAATACTTTTCCATTCAGTTGGACGAAGGCGCAGACATTACGGATGCTTGTCAGCTGTTAATTTTTATAAAGACAGTTGATGACAAGTTTTTAATTAAAGGACTACTTGTTTTTTAGTGTCTCTTCCTACCAGCTAAAATGGTTCGGATATCTACGGTGCTCTTGTGTCAGTTGTCGAGAAGTGCGGCGAATTTTCCAAATGTTCCTGCATAGTGACAGATGGTGCTAAACATATGACTGGTAAAAACATTGGCTTAGTCGGGCTGATGAGAAAAAATTATGATGAGCCTGTTTTGCACTGCATTATTCATCAGGAAATTCTCTGCAGCAAAATTGTTAAGAAGAACGACGTGATGAAAGATATTGCCAGAAAAGTTCATGTAATTAGAGGCGGCAACAGAGCTCAAAATCACAGGAAATCAGGAGTTCCTACAGGTCAAGAGCATTCTGTAGAATTTTGTGATATTCCTTTGCACTTCGAAATTCGCTGGCTAAGTGCAGGTAAACACTTGAAGCGTTTTTTGCCTTACGAAAAAAAATTACTCAATTACTTGAAGCTATTGAAAAAGTTGGGTCTGACATCCTTGAAAAAATTTTAAATTAAGACTGGCTCTGCACTTTAGTTTTTCTCACCGATATTACAGAACATCTTAAAACATCAATTTAAAGTTTCACGGGAAGAAACAAAACATGTCTACTCATGAGCCACATTAATTCTTTCAGAAAAAAAAATTAACCATTTTTGAAGAAGATCTAAGAAAGTTAGACTTATAATTCTTTAAATGGCGCAGTGAAATAAAAAATGAATTCAAGTATGCTAATTTTACACAACATGACAGTTTATTATTGAGCTAAGGAAAGAATTTGAAGAACGATTTTCCAACTTTGACAATATGAAGACAAAGTTCCAGCTTTTATCGATCCTATGTAAGCCAAGACTAAAGATCAATATCCTGAATTTGAAATGGAACTGTGCGAGCTTCAGAGAGAGATTCTACTTTCTTCCTAAACAAATTTGACACGTGAACAATAATGAACTTGGTTATTTATACCTGTTAAGTATCCTAAAAGTGGCATCCATGTTTGAAAGTTCATACATTTGTAAATGTGCTTTTTCAACAACGAAAATGTTGAAATCGAAACAGAGAAATACGTAATCCCAGAAGATATGAAGTCCAACCTCCAAATCGTGACAACCGAGATGGAAGCAGACATTGCTGCTCTCATCAATGAACAGAACTCCCAATGCTCTCACTAATCCCTAGATATATATACATAAACTAAATACTGATATAGGGATGTTATTTCATTTTTAAAGTTTGTTGATGTTGAAATGTTATTTGTGTAACTCTTGAATTGTTATGCTGGCTCTCGACTGGGCTATTTAATGCAGTCATCTCACAAGTTTGTAGCTACGTGGTGCAGTTCACGATAAACCTGTGTATGTAATACTTTTATTTTTCACCGTAGTCATAAACTGGGTTCCCTTTGATAACCGAAACAAACCCAACCTAAGTTAAGCTAAAACTTAGTAACTTTTAACACTTCGAGCGAGCAGGGCGTAGTCGTACCGCACTATGAATGTGGGCACGCACCAACACCAAGACTCCAACGGAAGTATTTACCGAACCACAAGATGATATAGAATTACTATCAATGTACGGCTGGTTCAAGATTGCCATAACCATTAAAGAAGTCCGTTGATGTTTCCACAATCCATCGTTTTCAATTAAAGTTGTATCATTTTGCTTATGTCCGAAAGGCATGCCCTTAAAATAAGAGTGTTACTCTTTATTTATATGATCTTTAAGCGGAGCTAGATACATTTATACATTTCTCGCGTGGCCAGATGGCACGAAATTTCCCGTTTTCTAGGACATTTCAACGGCTGGTACGAAATCTAGAGAATAATAAAACCTAAAATGTGATCGCATAAAATGTTTTCATACAGTCATGGTTCAACAGTAAATGATAAATATTTTACGTTAACCCGGCTCGAAGTTAAAGAGTTAACTTGATTAGAGTAGTGTTAACTTGCAGATCTAAATTGATAGCATGCTGTAAAAGTAGAGTACCTCAGTACTATACGTAATGGGACGTCGGAAGGGTGAATTGTCTAGCAGTGAAAGAGTGTATGTAACCTTATTTAAGCAGGGTAATAGTTACCAAAAAATCGCTGTTACGGTTCATTACATAGTTTCTCTAGAGCACAGCAAGTACAAGAACACAGGAAGTACAGAAAACAGGACGCCCTAACGTCAAATCTGCAAGGGATGGACGTAATATGCTCCGACAAGAGAGAAAAACACACGAATCAGCGCTCAAACCATCGCCAATTACCTCCAGACACTTACACAGGGAAATACGTCTGTATACAAACAATCCGCAACAGATTCTATAATGCTGGGTACAAGGCGTGAACCCCCACGACAGAAGCCCTACATCAGTGAGGTCAATAGAAAAAAGAGATTGGATGTTGCTCGTGGACATGTTGCTAAGGGAATAGATTTATGAAAAAGGGTTATATTTATTGATGAGAAGAGTAAGTTTCACTTATTCGGGTCAGATGGACCAAAACGTGTTTGGAGAACACCTAATAGAGAATTTCATCCTCAGAATATAACCCCAACTGTCAAGCGTGGTGGAGATGTAACAGTTTGGGGTAGTATGGGTTAATCTGGTGTAGAGATTCTGATTGTCATTAACGATATACTTAATGGCCTCGGTTGCATCAACATATTGAAAGGTCATTTGAAAGACAGTGCTTCAAAGTTAGGTCTAGTTCATTTTCCAACAAAGAAATGATCCGAAGCACATGGCGTGTAAAACTGGAGAGTTCCTACTGTATAACGTCAAGACGGATAAGTGAGAAAAAAGAAGTGCACCTCTAGGAATTAGTTCATTAAGATACTTAAAGAAGAATGGAACAAGATAGGTGAAGATGTAACCAAGGACCTTGAATCAATGATTAGGAGACTTTAGTTATGTAATTGGTTTGGACACCAACTTTCCTTGAACCATGACTGTATGAATGCCTTTTTGGCGGTTATACTTCAAGTTTTATTATTCTTAAGATTTTGTATTGGCAGTTGCAGATTACTTTTGCTGTGGATAGATATATTTCGTCATCATGTTATTAATTTGTGGAGATGTTTATAAGTTATTGATATAAACAAAGATTATCAAGTAAAAAGGTGCAGTATGAATACTTTTGGTGATCAACGTTTTGCCTATTTTTTTCGTAATGACATCAGCTTGCATTGATTCTTAAAATTTACCAGGCAACTGTAAAGCTTTTAAAGGGTAGGGGTGATTATTTTTCTTTTTTCTGTACTAATTTTTATTGGTTGAGTCTGTGTGCCACAGTAAAATTTTCCTTGCAAATTAATTCGGGTGGAAGCGAGACCTGCTACCCAAACCAGCATGCAAGTAAGTATGGAGGTTTCTATCGAATAATCTGTCGCGCGATACTTGCTGCCTCACAAGTAAAGGTGAGTGCATTTTTTATAATTTTTCTACTATAACTGTGGTTCAGAAACACACTTTACTCAAGACTTCAGCATTTTCCGTTTATGCGCATAGCCTAATCGTTTTGTTATAACTGGAACTTTTGTGTTAAATAAAAACGAATGTTTACCGTAATTTTCACACTATGCTGTTTTAGCATCAGTAAATATTCTCGTGGTTTTTTTGTTTAATGGTCTTACCGCTGTTTCTCAAAACAAAATAAAATTAAAATAAGATATACTCACTACCACAAACCACCACACACACACACACACACACTCTCTCTCTCTCTCTCTCTCTCTCTCTCTCTCTCTCTCTCTCTCTCTCTCTCNCTCGTGGTTTTTTTGTTTAATGGTCTTACCGCTGTTTCTCAAAACAAAATAAAATTAAAATAAGATATACTCACTACCACAAACCACCACTCTCTCTCTCTCTCTCTCTAATTGGCTAAGATTTCAACCTTGTAGGAAACCTTACATCAAAAATTGCTCACGACCAATTAATAAAACGTCTATGAAAATGGTCAGAAGATTGCCCAATCTTTCAGAGAATCATCCATACAAGCGGCCATGCAAGCTTGCATGAAATCTTTCAAGGAATCTTCCAGCGTGGCACATGGGCTTTAGTTTAGTTATATGACCACAACATGCCACTACCAACCTGAGAATATCCACAACTTGTTTCTTTAAACAGCCCCTAGCTAAGTGGCATTTACGAAAATGAGTTTTGTAATGTTGAAACACTTAGTCTTTCTTATTAGCCATAAACTTAAGTGTCTCCTTGCTGGGGGCTAGTTCATTCCTTTTTGGTGGTACAGACCATAAAGATGGTTACTCTACTGTGTATTAAAACACACTTATTCTTTGTTTCATATAACTTCAGTAAATTTTAGACAGTTTTCGAAAAGTAATGTGGTCACAGTGCATCTCTCCGCCACAGCTGTTCTGTCGGTGAGGAAAATTACGTTTGTAAACCAACTCTACGATTCCAATGGCATGCACTGAAAGACTGGCTATTTCAGTCTATTACTAAAGTTACTAAAATATCTGGTTGCCATTTCCACCTGTTTTATTTTGTTATAACCCAGTAATAAACTAGTTAGGGTGAGCGAGTGAAGAGATTTGGGCGGCTCTTAGCAGCAAGGCCTTAGAGCCGATAAGAGTGATTTAGGTAAGTATGGAGCAGCGCCAGAATGAACGGGCAGGGGAAACGGGAGATTCCCGAGCAAACCCGCCGACCAGAGGCATCGCCCGGCACGATTCCCACATCCGAAAATTCGGGAGTTGCCCCGCCGGGAATCGAACCCAGTTCGCCGAGTGGTCTAACCACTACACCGCCGCGGCCCTTACTAGTTAGGGTTGTTTATTATATTGGTGGGGCGGGGAACTCTAGTTTATCGTCTTTCGTGAGACGGGATTGTCTAGAGACTCTTCTTATAAGTAGCAATTTGAACTGTCCGTTGTTTTGATGATGCAGTGGAAAATTTTGCTCGTGCGGAAATAACATTCAAATTACTATAACTCGAAAGTTGTAACTTCATCGAAAGAACAAAACGCGTTCTGCCTGTTCGTACCGATGCGAAAAATACACACTGAACATTTTCAGTGAAGTTAAACTCGCACATAAAAATTGTAGAAATTTTTTTTATATATATGGGCGTTTATTTAGGCCACGAGCATTTCAAAACCTTCGGCAAGAACAACGCGAGATAAATTATGTCGCTGTACATAACGATGTGAGAAAGGCACGAGTGTAAACATTTTCAGAAAATTTAACTTGAAACGTAGAAATCGTTGGNCTGTACATAACGATGTGAGAAAGGCACGAGTGTAAACATTTTCAGAAAATTTAACTTGAAACGTAGAAATCGTTGGATTTTCAATAAAACGAACTAGGTTACAAAAATTGAGTTTCTCTAAGGCCACGTGCATTTCAAATATTCTAACGACAGTTTCAAAAAACATTATTTACAAAACGCACAAACTTACTGTTTACTTCGTAATTCATAAACACGTGGCGAGCTTTGGACGATTACTTCACTAAAATTACTTTCGTCGGCTACTGATAAGAAATAATTTGTTTGCTGACTTATTAGATTAACAACACTTGAACTGTCTCTTGAAATACGTTGTCGCTCGCAATCTTTTTACGAAGCGGTAGTCACGTTTGATATTTCATTTCACTGATAAGAATGTTTTAAAAAAGCGCCTATAACGAACTACATTTAATAAAATATGTATATAAATACAAAAATAATTAACTGCAGATATAATATTCCGACACAACCAGAAAAAAATTCTCGCATAAACAGTAGATATATCACGACGAAAGAGGGCACAATCACAATGGCATTCACAGGGTGGAAACGGTTCACATCACAGTAATGTAAGCATACACTGCCGTAATTTTTCAAAATGTTATTAAAACCCATGCTCTATGTAGATAAAAAATGTGTACATGATTCTAAAAGAATAATTAAAAAAAATAATATAATTATTATTATAGTTCTAAATTATAATTTTTAAAGTCGAGTACCATTTTTCTTCATATTCATTGCAAGGATCGCCAACATAGCAACATTTATACCCCAACCACCATCAGCTGACAATGTCTGTCTAAATTTACTGAAGTTATATGAAACGCAGTATAACATAACTTGACAATGGTTGAATTGTAGAATGAGTGTGTTGAATACTTTATTTTTTAGGAACATTATACTGGTACATTCGGTGCAGCAAAATATAATTTTCCCATATTTTTGTTTACATTAAAAAAAAAAAAACACCCACCACACACACACACACGGTTGCGTGGAAAACTTACTTTTGCATATGCTAACACATATTTTGATGAAAGTCCAGAACTGTAATTTGAGCAACATTATTCTTCACTTGGTGCGTAAATGCACTTTGTAGTTTTGAAAATAAAGGGGCGCGAAATAGCATAAAAATAAAAACCACAAAGATGGCAACATTTTATAAAATTAAAGTTTTTGAAGTAAAACGATAAATTTTGGCTAATCTCGCGGAAATTAGTTTTCAGATTATCTGGCAACATTCGGTGGCCGCGGTGATCGCTATGTGTACAGCTTGTGTGACGAGAGATGGTTCAATTTCGGGCCTCACGCATAAACCCAATACACCACATCATAGACGAGTGCGATATTTTTTATTCCGAGATATAAAATTCCGATATATTGTACACTACCTAAATTTGATATAAATTAAGTTTCAGATTTAATTTCCAGTTCAATAAAGAGCAAATACTAAAGATCTGTATCTGGAACTGTATTTCGAGTACTGGTGCAGAATTCTAAAGGTTGAATATGGAGCTAATTCTCCAGCATTCGTGCTCGCTCAATCCATCTGGACGATGGCCACACATTATATTTATATTCACTTTCAGTTGAAAAATATGTATTTTTTTATCATGTGGCGAATACAGATTTTTGATTTTGCAAACCTTGTATTTATCAAAAAAATATGACCGTCGGTTTTTAAATTGTCTGTTTCTNAATACAGATTTTTGATTTTGCAAACCTTGTATTTATCAAAAAAATATGACCGTCGGTTTTTAAATTGTCTGTTTCTCACGACCACAGCTACCTTCCAAGATTATGACTATTCAACATGGCAGTCATCCAGATGGATTGTATGAGCATCAAACTGGCCCATTATTAGCTCCACGTTCAACATTCTGAATCCTGCGCAAGAACATACATTTGTATACTACTGTTAACGTCCTGCCATTCCTAAAAGTTTTACATATCTACTACTCTTCCATGTAGACAGCGTGAAAACTATTGGTTTTATATTCAAATTTTAATTTACGACTTGACAATTCATATCTTGTCTTTGTTGTATCTCCAAGGTACAAAATTGTTTCCTCTAATGTTGAAATTATGCCAAAAGGGAAATTCAGCTATCGATTTGCATTTAATGTATTTTTCTGAGGAACAAGAATGTCGTGAAACTATTTTTCTGAACAGAAATTAGCTTCCTTCTGTTTGCTTCCGGTCTAACTACATAATATATCGGCCTTACTTATGCATCGATTCAGTCCAAGTCCTGTCAATTTATTTGTATTCCGTTGCACACCGTATGGCAGGTTTAATATAAATAGGTGGCCAACATAAATATGTTGTTAAACCATTTAATGTTATTACTATTTTGGCGACTTAAATACAGGCTTCACGAATGTGGTCCCGAGGTGGTGGCTGATTATTATTCATACTGTCATTATGGTTTAGTGGAAGGCATACTGGTTTGTGTGAAATTAGATTTGTAATGATTTTGGCCATGAACATTCTATAAAACATAAAATAAACACACAGTTAGTTCCTCATCGAGTTCAAAAAATGTCGATAAAANTGGCCATGAACATTCTATAAAACATAAAATAAACACACAGTTAGTTCCTCATCGAGTTCAAAAAATGTCGATAAAATTAATGGTCGCTCTGTATACCGTCGGTAAGCATGGCAGCAAGTAAGTTACTTTACGTAGCCTAGTTACGTGAGAATTGCATTACTGAATTAGTACATTCCACACAAAACTAAACAGTCATAAAGGATGACGTGTAAATTCACTGTGAATACAAGCTACACTGTGATTTCAACATTATAACATACATAATTATTTCCACGCCANAACATTATAACATACATAATTATTTCCACGCCACAGTTAAAACATTAATGAACATATTGGTTGGGAAACAAGATTATTTGTAAACTTTCAATTGTATCTGACTACAAGTGAAACCAAAATTTCTTTCAAATAACTTCTTATTCGCACTATCTCCTTATGTGAAGTATATGATTTGATAAAACGTTTTTATTCATTTGGAATGCCATGGCATTGCTCAACCAACAAAACCTTTCACTGCACATCATAACAACTGTCTTACCTCTTACCACCAAGCTTTAATAAAGAACGTTTAACCCAGAGCGGTAGTGCATTTAATTAAGCTGTATTCTCCAGGGGAGAATGAAAATACTACAAAGAATTCAGTGAAACCAACAAAACTTTAAGNCATTTAATTAAGCTGTATTCTCCAGGGGAGAATGAAAATACTACAAAGAATTCAGTGAAACCAACAAAACTTTAAGGGCGCGTCACTATTTGTACAAAATACTTTCTGAACTCATTGAAACATCAAAAAATAGAAAACTTTACTTGGCTTACATTATTTAAACATTTAGTTTTGTCTCATAAAAAATGTATTTTAGGCCGTAAACAGTAATAAAAACTGTCAAACATTTTTGGCGCTGCATTGAACAGTTGTTTTCCGCTTCAAATGTTATATAAATTAAAACATTAAACGTGGTATTATAGCAGCGCTTCTAGATTCAGTTCATTTCCAATCATAGTTAAATATTAAAATGTTATTCGAGTCTTTATTATTCCTCATTATATATCACATGGCGACTTCCAAAATAATCCCTAGACAAGCATAAACAACATTCAACTGTCCTTTTCACAGAAAATCACTGTTCTATCGAAAGCAAAATGTGACGAGCCGTTCCTTGAACTGCCTAAATCCCGGTAAAGAAACTTAAATTTATCGGACATCGTCTTAAATCGGGTCGACAGTTATCGTAAAGAAAATATTGTATAAAAGTATGTGCATGGTAGGTATTGCAATAATTCTGATACTGCTGGTTCGATGTTCATCAAGCTCTTTTGTACGAAACATTCAGAAATGTTTCCGGGTTATCCACGGNTTCTGATACTGCTGGTTCGATGTTCATCAAGCTCTTTTGTACGAAACATTCAGAAATGTTTCCGGGTTATCCACGACAGAGGAAAGTCCCATACGACAAATAGCAGTACATGAAAATGTGTGTTGTTTCCAAGGTATAAAAAGTACACAAGTTTGTCTTCAATAACAACCGAAAATCTGTTTAATTAATTACACGTATGTGGCGGAGGTATAAGTAAAACAATGAAAGAAGAAAGTAAGCAGGAGTTTCAAACGTATTCAATTAACGGCGAGCAGCCGTAACACAGAACTGAGAGTTCGTATACTTTACGTTAATTTTATATNTTCAAACGTATTCAATTAACGGCGAGCAGCCGTAACACAGAACTGAGAGTTCGTATACTTTACGTTAATTTTATATTGTATACTAAAGTGTGCGAAACTTAAATTGTTAACTTTTATTGAAATAAATAAAAACAATAAAACATAAGTTACGTGAAATAAAATTGCAAATCGATGTCGTAGCCGACAAAATACTTAAACATGTATCGAATTCTTGGTCTTAAGGTTCGATACTCTATTTTGTGAGGGCATGTCAGAGAGTTCATATTTAATAACTTAAAAGAAGTATCTTGATCAATTACATGAATATTCTGTGTTGTCTTGTGAGAATATAATATTATTTCTTTCTCGGCATGGTCGCCTGCTGGCAAAATATGGAGAAACACCCCTGCAGGTTCAGAGTTAAGAGATTAGGAAGGTTCTTATAGGTAATTCACGGTAAATTGAGCATGAGCACTTAAGCCATACTTCACGTCTATCTGAAGTCAGTTTGTATCTTTCCATCGCGTGAAAATATATACGTTGCTATTTGCTTCATTTTCTACACAATGTTAAAATTTCACTGCTAGGAAAATTAAAGTATACTGTACCTAACAAATAAATATACGAGCGATGAATTTGGCTGTAAATATCTGCAAAAAAAAGTATGTATAATTGTGATCAGTGTACGCTGGTTGTTTATCTTTATGCAACACAGTTCCTCTGTATTCGACTCTCCCGGTGGATGGAGAGAGCTGGAGATGGAACACCACGGACTGCATGGCCGAGGGAGGGCAAGTGGGATTGGCTCGAGGTAGCCTGCCAGCCAACGGTAACGTTCGCCATGTTTCCCCAATTGCAATAATTGAAGTGACTCCGTCGGGAATTAACCCTGAATGCCGTGGTGAGAGTACCCAGGCATTATCCACAACTTACAGCGACCCCTGGTCTTTTCAAGATGGCCATGTTCAATGCCCAAGCGAATTTTACTTTTATACTATACGNCAACTTACAGCGACCCCTGGTCTTTTCAAGATGGCCATGTTCAATGCCCAAGCGAATTTTACTTTTATACTATACGAACTAGGCCTGTAATCATCCAAGGACGAAATATTTTTGTATCATACTCAGTACTTGCCCTTTCTTAAGAACCTTGTAATGTTCATCAAATTGGCTACGATGTTTTACTTTGATTGCAACATTAATCGTAGTAAACTCATCACAAAATATAACTCATCATGTGGTCGACAAAGAAAATTGTAGTATAAATATTCTAGCTCTTACAGAAAAAAGGTGAAACTTGAAATTTTCATTTGTAGCAATATAGATCAAAATTTCGATGCTAACACTTAATTACCGTCTCAGTGCTCAGGAATGTTGAGCCCTCGCTCCCGTCTCCTCGCTACACGAGCCTGACGCCTCAATTTACAGTAAAATGACACTATTATAATTAAAAGTGTGTGCAAAGTTCAGCACAATAAAACAGAAATTATTATAGCAAAAAAAAAATTGTGCAGCTCAAGCTCATTTCTTCTTGTGTGTATCAGCTTACAGATTTTACACACGTATCTCTCATTTAGTGACGCGANCTCATTTCTTCTTGTGTGTATCAGCTTACAGATTTTACACACGTATCTCTCATTTAGTGACGCGATTTTAACCGTTAGTATAAATTATTTTGAAGTTCTGTTAAAACACCAAAAAAATTATTTAGAAATGTTTTGAACATGTTTATTGTAATAGTGCCCGCAATAAGATGTAATACCTCACCGTCTGAAGGAAACGCGAGAAAATATTTATGCTAAAAAGTTTATGTTAGGATATAGAAAATTTTAGTAAGAGGATATTAGCAATTCAGGATTACAGGCATATATACTTGGTACTTAAATTAACGCATATTTTCTTCGTTAATATGTATATGAAGTGAGAAGTACTCGAAGAACATCGTTGTCAGGTGCCCTCTCCCCCTCCCTCAAACACCATTTATTTTAGTTTTTCGAGAGACCAAGTTATGCTCAAACATCATAAGCGCATTTTTAAGTCCCAAGATAATGGGTACGTTGATTTTAGGGTCTACATTTCTATCAGCTTCATGGCATGGATAAAATATTGCCATGTCAGAATAAAATCGAATTTACAAACTTGGTTCTTGAAACTTTCTGCTTAAAGTAAATCCTTATTCTTCCTTCTCCCTCACTTACATCTCATTTGTCGATCTTTATAAATGGTTTTTAAATCATTCCGTAAGTCACAATACGGGTTAAACAGGCGAATTAATAACGCGATAAAATAGACAGTCCACAGGAAGAAACGAAGCTTAAAATGAGAATGCGTGATGCTTTGNATTAATAACGCGATAAAATAGACAGTCCACAGGAAGAAACGAAGCTTAAAATGAGAATGCGTGATGCTTTGGACAGTGCGAAACGAATTTGTTGAACAGTTGAAATTAATGAACACAGTCACATTGTTCAACGCAATGATACCAAATTTAACAAGTGATGATGTATTGTTTATGCAACAGAGAGAACAAAATACGAAAATCATTAGCACGAACATGGAGGAAATCATTACTCATTAGCCTCTAGCAAAACTTCTCTGTTCGGGTTGGGACGGGACAGTAAAAATGCGACTTCCATTCGGATCACCGTTTCACGGTTACCCGTGACGAAAGCAACGTTATATTGCGTGGCAAATCATGGCTAGCAAATGCATCGACGGCGAAAACTAGCAGTCAATGAAACGTGAACCAATTAGCGATAAAGGCAACAAACTGGACAAGAAAAAGTATGGACAATAATCACAATGAACACAAATCAGGATATTATTATTTCTTGTCCATTATCTATATACTGACCACAAAAATATCAAGTTTTAATTACTAGTGCATTTTTTTTACAGAAAATAAGCTATACGGACAGCTCCCATGGTAAAATCTGAGAACTGAAGGATGTATCTTCATTATATGTGTAATTCATTCATAGATTCCAAATTGTGACTCTTTTCAAGCTNCTCCCATGGTAAAATCTGAGAACTGAAGGATGTATCTTCATTATATGTGTAATTCATTCATAGATTCCAAATTGTGGCTCTTTTCAAGCTAGAAAATATGCATTTCTCTATTATTAGTCATTTTGTTTTTTAAATGGTTATTCTTTTAACTAGTGATAAATGACCAAACAATTATACATTTTAGTTGTTGATAAATTAAATATGTTCCAAGAAGTTCACGCACACAATTTAGTTACGGCTTGCTTATTGCTTACAGTTATCAGTGCTCAGACGAAATATTAATGATAATATTTAATAAATTATCAACATACAGAGATTTGGATGTTGAACTACTGGCACTATCGAATGAGCACTTTTATTTTCAAGAAATAAGTTTTATTTAAAAAGGTACTCGCCACTAAGAAACATTGTTTGATGAAATAAATCCGTTTTCCACTGAAGTTCTATACTGCGAAGTATGGTTACCGTCTTTCTTAACCATCGTCTCGTAACGAAACGGAAAAATCATGTACCTGTTTATCACCCTAACTACATTGTACTGTTGTCTAAAATATTTGTTCTTAGCTTCAGATACAAGTTTGATATCTTCAATTGATTTTGGTGTATGGTCTAAATTTTTTCCCTTCAAATTCTTTCAGTTTAAACTATATTTATATTAAAGTTTTCGTAGATACTACACGGCCATAAACATATTTGGAAATAACTTGAAGCTTTTGTGTTTGATCTGGTCTCTGCGAACAACTCCACTACTACCGTGCCCTCCATAACTACTTAGAGACTGGCATGCAAGGTCCTCTGATGGGACCATTTTCCCTAACCTACCGTAATGTAATATGTGGCGTGTGCGTCCGAACTAACGCTCGACCAAAAATAATTGGATTACACCTAGATTTCTCTCTTGGTTTAAAACCACAGGTTACTATATTATGCTTGTCCGAGACTGTGAATGAATGTTATGGTGTCTAAAACGAACTGAGTTTCTCATCACGACGTGCTTGGTTTCTTAATAGCGAATTTCAGATGACCAGTTAGTTTTAATTATAGTCAGTAGCAAATGTGATACTTTACAGAACTTTTTAAAGCTGGATTAGGTTTTGTTGCGGTTCAATGCCAACATTACTACATGGAAGTTACAGCAAACATTCGCTGAAAAATTATTTTGTGCTCGTTTAATTTCTAGAACACACGAACATCTATTGCACGTATTTCGAGGCACGTCATTGTTTGTGATTAGTTACTACGCCAGAAAAGTAAAATAATCGCATTTATGAACATAACTTATTTATTTGTTCATAACCTCACAAATGAAAAGGTAACTTATGTGCATATATACACACACATTTACAAATACGCACATATATCCCAAAACACAAATTATAGTGCTCATTGCCTACTTAAAATATTATGTATCTTATAGGCTGTTAGCGGTTAGTTGAGCACGTTTGAAAGTCCTGCCTAAGATATACTTCTCTGCCCAGTTTGTATCCTTCCACATATGTAAAATTAGCGTTGCCATTGGCCTTTTTACTTTATTCATGCGCCAATAAAGTGTTACTGTGAAATCTATAAAAATGTAAATGTGTACACAATACGCCTATTATTACTCTTATCTGCATAAAACAGAGAGAAAATATCTGAAATAAATTGCGTGGCCGCAAATGTAACAGTTACGCTTTGAATACGACGTTAAGTTATAGAACTACTTTTAATTTTTCACTGCCAACTTAACTGGGAACAAGTTAGTCAGCGTGTCAGTTAAAATGCATGCTGTTAGGATGTTTTCTGTTTACTGTGAACCATCTATACCAAAAAGTTAAATTGATTGTTTTGGTAAACATTATAAAATTTGGAAATTCCGCACATGTACTCGTGAATGTTTTCTGAAATACCTGTGAAATATTTTCAGCCTCAAAGTTACACATAATCTGACATATAGCTGTGTGTCACCTAAGTTTATACGTAAATGATTTTTTTTTNTTTCAGCCTCAAAGTTACACATAATCTGACATATAGCTGTGTGTCACCTAAGTTTATACGTAAATGATTTTTTTTTTTTATTTAACAAATAGCGCAGCACATTGTAATAAACCTTCGAATATAATGAGATTTTATCTGTATTTTAGGCAAAACATTTTACGCATTCGAAGATTATAAAGCAGAATTTGTTTTGGTACTTATACTGATACATTAGAAGGTGCTTAATACTGTTTGCGACATATGTAAATCAGCGGTATAAACGTTAATCGATTTCCACACATTTATGGAAGCAGATACAGAAAAAAAAAGAAAGAGCAATTTTAGATTAATGTTTTTACTAACTTATATTTACAAATATTTTACCAGATTGACGTATTTCTGTCAAGGTTATTCTTGCGTCGTACGCCTGTACATGTAAGTACATAATTGCGGCACGCACAAGGTATTGTGCAAAATAAATGCATCAATGTGGCAAAACATTTGCTCACAACGATAGAAACAACCGTTATCCAGGATGTCCATTTCTTAGATTTTATGTACTGGCGTCTACAAACAGGTCGACTTCAAATGACGTATTTGGCGTTAATCATGTCCCATGCTCTCTCAACATCGAAATAAAACAGGAATGATTAAAGTCATTCTGCCTTTCTTTTCATCGATGATTAAGTGGGCACGCACATGCGCAAACTCTCAGAGTCTGTGAATATCTTTCAGCTATTAAAATATCAGTATAGTGAATCATAACATTTTTGTAGAAAATCCTATTCTCTTCATTTCTGTCCACGCAATTTTCCATGTAAGTAATCGTATGGTAGCGGTTTCTTAAAAACTAGGGCAAATATTTTGATCGGCAGCCACTTCGCAATGAGGCACGTTGTAAAACTAAGAGACTCGAGGGATTTCGGCATGTTTTCCTACAGCCTTGACAATTGCGTGTGTCAAATTTGAAAACTTTATAATGAGTTACGTCCCTTACTCGTCCAAAATGTGTACAATTACTTCGTGTAGCGCAACATAATGATGGGAGCTGCAGCACTCNCAATTACTTCGTGTAGCGCAACATAATGATGGGAGCTGCAGCACTCATTTCGCTGCTGCATGTGTCTGCGGCCTCAACCGACACCTCCTCGCTCGCCTAACACATCAGTTATGCGCAGCCGACTTCGGTACATTTGTTTATTAACATGGTTGTACGGGTTTACATATTTCATGGTCATTATCTCGCTTCCGTGCTCTATAAATGATGCGGAAAATTTTATTAGCACTCATCTAAGTCCAAAATGCTTACAAGTAACATTGCAGTGNTTTCAGCCTCAAAGTTACACATAATCTGACATATAGCTGTGTGTCACCTAAGTTTATACGTAAATGATTTTTTTTATTTTATTTAACAAATAGCGCAGCACATTGTAATAAACCTTCGAATATAATGAGATTTTATCTGTATTTTAGGCAAAACATTTTACGCATTCGAAGATATAAAGCAGAATTTGTTTTGGTACTTAANGCAGCACATTGTAATAAACCTTCGAATATAATGAGATTTTATCTGTATTTTAGGCAAAACATTTTACGCATTCGAAGATATAAAGCAGAATTTGTTTTGGTACTTAATACTGATACATTAGAAGGTGCTTAATACTGTTTGCGACATATGTAAATCAGCGGTATAAACGTTAATCGATTTCCACACATTTATGGAAGCAGATACAGAAAAAAAAAGAAAGAGCAATTTTAGATTAATGTTTTTACTAACTTATATTTACAAATATTTTACCAGATTGACGTATTTCTGTCAAGGTTATTCTTGCGTCGTACGCCTGTACATGTAAGTACATAATTGCGGCACGCACAAGGTTTCTTAAAAACTAGGGCAAATATTTTGATCGGCAGCCACTTCGCAATGAGGCACGTGGTAAAACTAAGAGACTCGAGGGATTTCGGCACGTTTTCCTACAGCCTTGACAATTGCGTGTGTCAAATTTCAAAACTTTATAATGAGTTACGTCCCTTACTCGTCCAAAATGTGTATAATTACTTCGTGTAGCCCGAACATAATGATGGGAGCTGCAGCACTCATTTCGCTGCTGCATGTGTCTGCGACCTGAACCGACACCTCCTCGCTCGCCTAACACATCAGTTATGCGCAGCCGACTTCGGTACATTTGTTTATTAACATGGTTGTACGGGTTTACATATTTCATGGTCATTATCTCGCTTCCGTGCTCTATAAATGATGCGGAAAATTTTATTAGCACTCATCTAAGTCCAAAATGCTTACAAGTAACATTGCAGTGTCTGCGTTGAAACAATTTAAAACAAAATGACATCACAACCTTCGACGTGGGTAAAAGTATGCTTTGAAATGGCGATATTGAAGAAAGCAGGATCTTTTGCCTTCCTGGATGACTTAACAAGGCACTTAAAAACAAGACAAACAACATTATAACGAAGATTTGCGAAACGCATATTTTACATTTTTAATAGCAGATAGGGACTGAGGTGATGTTACTGTCAGACTACTCACCTCGCACCACGACAAAGCGGGTTCAATTCCTAGCGAGGTCAAAGCCGGGTTTTCGAGCGTAAGAAACATGGCGGACGTTGCCATTGACCTGTGGGTAGTGTCGGGGTACTTCTGCCACTACCCACCATTGCATTCTGTTGCTGCTCCATGTTCACCTCTTCACCACGATCAGCGCTTACAGCCTTAGTCTGCGTTAATAGTGGAGCGATACGCAGAGCGGTGCGTGTAGCAGAGAGTGTGTGGTGTTTGTAGTGTAGAAGTGAGCAGCGCGGTCGAAGAAGCGAGGTATTCCGACATACACCGACAACTGCCGAAGAAAGCAAGAATCACAGCTGCTATACTGTGTACCATATAAGGAGGCCACATTCTTGACANCACCGACAACTGCCGAAGAAAGCAAGAATCACAGCTGCTATACTGTGTACCATATAAGGAGGCCACATTCTTGACCGTTGACAATCGCCGTGTCTTTTCGTTTATGTATCCATTCGCCATCAACAGGCGTGTCAAGAATAGGCTTTGATGCGGCGAGTCAGCGCGTCCAGGAGGTGCTGCTCCGTGTGGCAATTGGTGAACTGCTTGGGTGGGGCTGCATTCGTAAACGGAGCTTGGTGGACGTGTGTAGGGTCGTTCGTAAACGCGGTACACGAAATATATGTTACTTTAAAAATTATACAGAGCTCGCGGGAAAATAAAATTATTTGTATATGCGCGTGAATACGTTATTTTAAACAACAAAACTATAATATGTTTCTGGGTGTAGTTCGGGATATGGGTAACAGATGGTATGGAAGGGCATATTGCAACAGATGGTGCGCTTTTAACTCACAAGACGGCAGCACCTGGTTTGAGAATCTGGAAACTTTGGATTTTTTCGTCACATTTGGATACGTATCGTTTTATTGTGCGTCTCATTTTGAACACCTATACATTACTATTTTATCACGACGTTTCGTTTCTAAAACTAAAAACTGCTGTTTTATGACCACGTAAAATAAAATGTATTAATTAATCTACGAACTCTTTCTTATCCGCGTATCTTCTGCTTGTGTGATGTGCTTCGGCACTGCTCTCAGAATAGCCAACGTAATATTAACTTTTGTTCGTTCGTGCATCAGCTGATACAGGATTTTGTAAATGGCAGGTTATTTGTTTTCAATATATTAAGTTGCCACTCACTGACTGTCAGAATGTGGCCTTTTTATATGAAATGAACTACCGCAGTGTGAATGTCCATCCCATGAAAACTGACAGAGCATAAAACGGGCATTTCAGCCGACTGTATAAGGAATTACGTTCACATCCCGACAAATTCGTTCTGTATTGTAGGATGTCAGTTGCAACATTCGACTACATCCTGCAACTTGTAGAGCAGAGATTACACATTAAATGGCCAAACTTCGTACGCAATCCAATAGAGGTGAAGGAACGTTTATTTATTACAATAAATGTAAACCTTCTGGAAAAAAAACCTGAAACTAAAATTTTGAAAGTGTTTTTTATGACAATATTGTTACAAACATGTTGTTATAGCATATTCGCAGTTTCTTCGNAACTAAAATTTTGAAAGTGTTTTTTATGACAATATTGTTACAAACATGTTGTTATAGCATATTCGCAGTTTCTTCACACTTTTTGAATCGAACATTTGGAAAATCGCCCTATGTATGACGTGTTTGATTATTTCCTAAATATGCTATGTATCAGAAGCATTTTATACTAGTGTTAACATAAATGAAACTTATTTTCGGTTAAATTGAACTTTAACTTATATTTTGTCTATAAATTATAATATTTCATTTATAATTAATACGAATAAAAAGAGAAAGAAAATAAGTTGGTTGGTTGGTAACGCGTGGTATAATCCATTTACGGTATCTTCGATACTTTTGAAAAGAACCTTTGAAAAATCACCCTAGGAGTTACATGTTCAATTGGTTATAAAAAAATGGTATATGGAAAAAGGTTTTGTCTTGCTTTTAGCACTGAAGCACTATATAAATTGGTTGTTTTAAGTTTTAAGTATATTTTTTCAATAAATTTTAATAATTTGTTAAAAGTCCGTAAGAATTAACAACGGATTTTGAAGGGACATGTTGGTTATAGCTGAAAAGAAATAGTTCGTAGGTTAAATATTAATATGTATAAATTTAATGCCGTAATTGTAAAGTTAATATTGCTAAACTATATATTTACATTTTTACGTAGCACTCATGGGTAAAGATTTCACCGTTATTAATTGAAATTAAATAAATTTCAGTTGTTGTCCAGCGGACTCGTACCTTGTCCGTTTGGGCACGTTTTTTTCAGAAGTATAACCACGCCATATTGGATATTGGAGATGCTGAATTGTGGTTATAAAACTAACGTAACACATCATTTCTACTATAAGATAATTCTATGTTAAGATGTAATTTTAGTATTAGCGTTGTTATTTCCGCAGTTTATCTTTGTAAGTTTTAAAATATAGAAAGGCATTTGAATATTTCCGTTACGTTATTCCCTTCGCAAAGAATGCAAAGGAATCGAATTTTGGTCGCCGCCAACTGATAATCGATTATTTTCGAAAGCTTTTTGTGGAGACCAAGAGATGGCAGCACATTAGCGTTGGTTCTTCAGTGCCAAATGTTAGCCGTGACTCGTCTTTCCGCCGCATAGTGTTGTTTTTATGTTGCAGTGAAGAAGCGCGACAGTTCTTGATGGAACAGAGATGTACCTACACCGCAGGTTTCAAAATGAAAGTGATTTTGTTCGCTGAAGAGTTTGGAAATCGAGCCGCGGGCCGTGAATTCGTAGTAAATGAAACGTTAGTGCGGGGCTGGAGGAATTTTTCTCACTTATAAGTCGCACCCCGAGTTTTCAATAAAATTTTTTAAAATAAAATGTGCGACTTATATGCGATAAAATACGGTACCATTTATCACAGTGAAATCTTTAACCTGAGTGCTACTTCCAAAAGTTTATTACGTAAAATTTAACTTTTTCCTTACACCAAACATGTAAATAAATCTTAATACAATAAGTAAACTTTAATTAAATTATATAATTAACAGTTTCGATATATACTTCAATCTACCTTTTTGTATGTATTACAATATTTTGCTTAATTGATTAGCATTTTTTTTTAGACATTTGGAGAATTTTATTAAAGTATATGACAGTTAAGATTACATGGCATTGTTTCTCTTCAAAAATAAATTTTGGTAGTTCCCACATGGACACTGTAAACAAAATATTTGACAGTTCCCACATTGCACTTTTTTTGTTTACAAAACGTTTGACAGGTGCCACGTGGCAATGTTTTGTTTACATACTGCGGAAGGATACATAATCGGCTCCCTGAAAGTAGACCTTTAGCAGGGCTTCAGAAAATCTTGAAGTTACCGTGAATACATTTATAAGAAATATTCTAATGCAAAATATTATTACACTGAGTGTGCATAAATGTGGTATGTTGTCCCTTTGGTGTAATTTTCTGGAGTCGGTTAAGGTTTGCATGAGGCGGAGGAATATCCTGGAAGTAGGACTTTAGCAATGCTTCAGAAAAGTTGGATGTAACCGTGAATGAACTATACAGTAAGCAAATTATGAAAAACACTTATTGAAGGCACATAATTAGGCATATTCGTGTCACTGGCATGAAAAGCCTGCATTTCATCAGTCCCTGCGAACATAAGTCTCAGGAATAGACGTCGCCATGTCGCTGTTCGTGTGTCCAGGAGTAGTCTAGTTGTATGCTGGCGCACTGTTGGAGAGAATCGTTATGTTTGGATCGGTTACTGCATGTGGTGGAAATACAAGAAGACGATTATTTGTGGGATGAATGAAATTATGTGGATAATGGTTGGTATTCGGTATTTGGCCATAGACATGTATGTACGCCACTAGCTGGATTTCCATTTGAAGTAACATTTATTTGTCATCTGGTAGTTTTTTAATACGTGGCAAGAGACTACTGAAGAAATCAATTTCCTTGTCTTCCTGCTTGTGGATGTCATCTCTCATTAATTAAAATTTTGGCAGATGCTCTGTTGCTGGTTTGAATACTTACAGCCGATGGAGATGGAGAAGACATTAGATGGTTCCCAACAGGTAACCCAGTTACGTTAACTTCAAAATACACATTTTTGGATTCTATAACATATGGATCGTTGCTCGTTAAGTCCAGATTNACCCAGTTACGTTAACTTCAAAATACACATTTTTGGATTCTATAACATATGGATCGTTGCTCGTTAAGTCCAGATTACCGTAACCCTGACGTGCAGTGAATTGGTCTGTTAAAAACAGCACTCATTAATTATTTACAGACATTTTAGCAAACTTGAAACAAGACGAAGAACAGACGGATTTTTCTTAAAGTACTGCTGTGTGGAAGGGAACTGCGTACCCTTCGTAAGCAGCCGAGGGTTGCCGAACCAACCCGAACGCTCTGGTCGCCGCTATGTGAAACAAATAAATTTGTTTTCTTCCGCGCCGCTATTATATACATCCTTCGCCACTCTCCTCGACTCTCACTATAAGCGTACCCATTACTTTACATTGATTTGAGTTCGTCACGCTTGAAATCTTTGCTATAAAAGCACCCTTAGGGTGCGTTTATAGTGACGTCAAGCGTGACGGAATCAAACCAATGTAAAGTAATGGATGCGCTTATAGTGAAGCGGCGAGGGAGGTGTGTGTGTGTGTATATATATATACATAAGCCAAAACAAACCCGATAGGATTATGTTCAGTAGTTCAGTTCCAGTTCACGATTGTTTATTTCAGACATATGGGGACTGGGCGACCTTCCCATGCCTCTTCAATAAAAACCATGCATAAACATTGGATGAAATAATATTGTTGAAAACCTTACATCACTCATGTTTCGTATAACTGGGTTCCTTGTCATTATATGAATCTATACAGGTTGAGTATAAAAGAATATCCTAACTTTGAAGGTCTATAATATAAAAACCAAACAACCTACAACCTTGATGGACCAATCGAATGAACTGTGGAACCGTGAAGTTGGTTTACCATACATTCATAAATGTTCAATGTGACCACCACAAGCAGCCCGAACGACATGTGCGCGATAATCAAACTAGTTCCACTCTCTTGTCAGCATGTCCGGTGTTACGGTTTGGATGGCGTCCGTAATTCTTGTTTTGAGATCATCAATGTTATCTGGCAGTGGTGGACGAAACACTTGATCATTAGTGTACCCCCATAAAAAAAACTGCACGGGGTAAGATCCGGGCTTCTTAGGAGCCAGTGATGATGAACCTGGTCACCCACTAGCTGCTCCTCGACCAATCCAGCGTTGCAGCAACGTCTCGTTCAGGTATCCGCGAACAGCTATGTGCCAATGGGGTGAAGCACCATAAAGGAAACATCAGACCGTCCCCTTCACATTGTCGTGTCGAATGCGAGCTCGCAATCCCCTCACCACCTCAAACNATAAAGGAAACATCAGACCGTCCCCTTCACATTGTCGTGTCGAATGCGAGCTCGCAATCCCCTCACCACCTCAAACCGAGAGTTACGAACGCAANCATAAAGGAAACATCAGACCGTCCCCTTCACATTGTCGTGTCGAATGCGAGCTCGCAATCCCCTCACCACCTCAAATCGAGAGTTACGAACGCAATCCAAACCGTAACACCGGGCATGCTAACAAGAGCGTGGAACGAGTTTGATTATCGCGTAGATGTCGTTCGGGCCGCTCATGGTGGTCACATTGAACACTTATGAATGTATGGCAAAAAAAACTTCACGGTTCCATGGTTAATTTGATTGGTCAATCAAGGTTCTAGGTTGTTTGGTTTTGATATTATAGACCTACAAAGTTGGGGAGTTCTTTTATACTCAACCTGTATAATGTTATGTTTTAAGTATTTGCATGCAATTTTAAAAAAAAAATTGTACCTACAGTGGCTCACATTAATATTCGGCCACCGATGATTATCGCAGTTTCATGGCCTTATGTTACATTAGAAATTAAGATAAACATATAAAGTATTGCACAGTCATTCTTGTGTGCTTAAAATGAAATGCAATACTAGCCAATAATTGAAATGAGCACTGCAAGTTAATGAAACACAATATTTTGACCTCGCGTTGTTCTTAAGTACGCCACTTTAATATTCGGCCAGTTGTAGTGGACGCGTGGCACAGGCACGATGCACATTGTGTTCGTACCTCGTGTCATTCTCTGCAAGCTCTCTGCGCTTAGGGGTTCTATTGGGTAGCTCTGTTGACTGCGACAGTCACGCAAATGGGACGTAGGGCAGGAATACAACGTTTTAACAGCGTCAGCTGGTTATTTTTCATCATGCAAAGAAGAAATCTCAACGAGAAATTGCGGAGCACTTGAATCTGCCGAGATCCACTGTTGGAGACATCATAAGAAGGTCTGAGAAGGAAGACAGAATAGGTTCAGTACCTCAAAAACGACAGCCAAAGAAACTAAGCGAGAGAGAAGAACGTTTAATAATCAGAAAAATAAAGAAAGGTCCGAAAATTAGTGCTTGCAAACTTACAACGGAGGTACTCAATGAATGCGGAAAGAACGTCCATCCAGAAACCATACGACCGACGAGTTATCAGAAGAGCAGGTTATAATAGCAGGGTATCTAGAAAGAAGCCTTTCATTAATGAGACAAATAGAAGTAACGAATTATGTTCCCAAAATACCACACTGACAAAGATGAAAATTGGTGGAATGATGTTATTTTTGCTGATGAGACGAAATTGAATGCGTTTGGTTCAGATGGCAGGGTAACAGTATGGTGCAAGCCAAATCAGGAGTCAAAACCTGGGAACATACAACCTACTGTAAAACACAGTGGAGGTAGTATTATGATCTGGGGCTGTATATCTACAGCAGATGCTGGAGAGGATGTACGTGTCGATGGAACNATACGACCGACGAGTTATCAGAAGAGCAGGTTATAATAGCAGGGTATCTAGAAAGAAGCCTTTCATTAATGAGACGAATAGAAGTAACGAATTATGTTCCCAAAAGACCACGCTGACAAAGATGAAAATTGGTGGAATGATGTTATTTTTGCTGATGAGACGAAATTGAATGCGTTTGGTTCAGATGGAAGGGTAACAGTATGGTGCAAGCCAAATCAGGAGTCAAAACCTGGGAACATACAACCTACTGTAAAACACAGTGGAGGTAGTATTATGATCTGGGGCTGTATATCTACAGCAGATGCTGGAGAGGATGTACGTGTCGATGGAACAATGAAAAAGGAAGACCATATCAACACCCTGACAGCAAACCTACACATGAGGGATGATAATCTGGGCATTACGAACACGTTTAAGTTATACCAAGATAATGACCCAAAACAAAAGTCATACATTGTCAAGAGCTGGCTTTTGTATAACTGTCCCAAAGTCACTAACACGCCTCCTCAATCACCCAACCTGAATACCATAGAAAATCTGACGGATGAACTCAAAAGAAGACTGCGTACTACAACAATCAGGTCCACAAAAGAATTACAGAAAAGGTTCAAGGAATGATGGAGTAAGATTGGCTCCGCAGGAATATAATTGCTAATATGCCACACCGCCTGCGAGAAGTAATTAAACAGAATGGCCATACTACCAGGTACTAAAAAACTGTGTGTTTAGTTTTCAAAGAGGATTATGTTTGTGTTTGAATGATGATGGCCGAATATTAAAGTGGCGTACTTATGCAGCATGGGATGACAATATCATATTATTTGTGAAGTTGCATTGCTTATTTCCGTTATTGACTACCGCTATATTCCATTTAAAGCANATGACAATATCATATTATTTGTGAAGTTGCATTGCTTATTTCCGTTATTGACTACCGCTATATTCCATTTAAAGCACACGAGAATGATTGTGCAATTATATTTATGTTTATCTTCATTACTAATGTAACATAAGGTCATGAAACTGCGATAATCATCGGTGGCAGAATATTAATGTGAGCCACTGTAAGCATTGCCAGCTACATCAATGCTTGATAATGGTGTCTGGCGTAGCCCCCAATATGACTGTCGATTAACAAAACAAAAGTGTAATATTTCTCTACAAAATAATAGTTTATGTTGGGTTTGCAGCAGATCACTTCCTAATGCCCCTTTTCTGTTAGGTTTAATTCATTCAATTTTTATTGTTTCAAAGGAGATGGTGTTTGCTAAATACATAGTTACACAACAAATGTGTAATCTTAACAACTAGTATGGTAGAATGATATCTTACGATTCTTAAACTGTTTGCAACTTTTATTATACACATGTAAATACACTGAAGAGNAGTATGGTAGAATGATATCTTACGATTCTTAAACTGTTTGCAACTTTTATTATACACATGTAAATACACTGAAGAGAAAAAAAAACTGGTATAGGCGTGCGTATGCAAATAACAGAGGTATAGAACCAATCAGAGTAACGCGATGCGGTCGGCAGCTAGATCGGTTACTGCTGCTACAATGGCAGGTTATCAAGATTTAAGTGAGTTTGAACGTGGTGTTATAGTCGGCGCATGAGAGATGGGATATAGCATCTCCCAGGTAGCGATAATATTTGGATGTTCGCGTACGAACTTTCACGAGTGTACCGTGAATATCGGGAATCCGGTAAAACCTCACATCTTCGACATCGCTGCGGCCGGAAAAAGATCGTGAAAGAACGGGACAGACTACGACTGACGAGAATCATTAAACGTGACAGACGTGCAACCCTTTCTCAAATTAGCGCAGATTGAATTTGGACTGCCCTGCAGGATTCGTGGTGTGAATTGCCTCCTGCATACCTTCACACGTTAGTCGAATCCATGCCACGTCGTCTTGCGGCACACTTCTACGGCCTCGGGGGGCCGTACACGATATTAGGCAGGTGTACCAGTTTTTTTTTTTTTGGCTCTTCAGTGTACTTATTGTTGAATACACACAGTAATCCAAAATTATACCTCGTTTTCCAGAACAAACATTTTGAAAGTATCTCTTATTCTAATTACTTCGTTAGATGCTGTGCTCAGATTGCGTCTACTCTGCACCAATTGGTTTGTTAGCGAGGTTGTGCATTGTTCACAGTTGTTTATCTATATCAATCCCCCTTCTTTATCTATTACAGTACATATTATGTAAAACACAGATGCACTGAACGATTACATCAGTCTACTCTGGTCGAGTTTCGATTGGTTTCCAAAGAATTCTCCACTAGGCGCACATCACACCAAACGCACATTATACAATTCGCCTTGCTCTTGACAAACGCTTATAGAAATATTCTTTTTCAGAATCTAAATTCTGTTGACAGAATGGTTTCATCAAATGTCTTAACAAAGGATAAGCCTCATTCCCAATGAACACGTATGGTATTTCAACATCCG
The DNA here is from genome assembly GCA_002778355.1 of Clitarchus hookeri. Classification (NCBI taxonomy): domain Eukaryota; kingdom Metazoa; phylum Arthropoda; class Insecta; order Phasmatodea; family Phasmatidae; genus Clitarchus; species Clitarchus hookeri. Next base: position 62,660 of record NQII01004026.1, read on the forward strand.
AATTAGGCAAACTCATGTCTGGAGGAATATTAAGTTTTCCCTGTTCCATCAGCTCAAACAACTTCGAGAAACGAAATATGCCTCCGTCAATTTGTTTCCCGTACCCTCCTACTTCAATCATTATGAACTTGCCACGAGCATCTGACACAGCTTGTAAAACAATGGAATAAAAAAGTTTATAGTTATGAAACATCGAACCCGAATCAGGAGGATTTTTCAGACGAATATGTTTTCCGTTGATTGCACCAATTGTGTTCGGGAAGTTCCAGTCATAGAACTCTTAGGAAATTTGCAGGAAGACTTGCATTATTGGATGTTGCATGTGTAGTTTATGCAGACACTCCCATATCACCTTCATTGTTGACTCCACTATAGTCGCCACTGTAGTGATACCAAGTTTAAATGTCAAGGCTAGGTCTCTGAAGTTTCTTCCCGCTGCCAAGCACCTGTAGATTTTTTTTTTTTTATATTCTGAAATATAAAGCACGTTTCTTAAATTAACATTAAGAAAGACGCTTGTTTCCTTTTTCAGGGAAGGATGTACGGGACAGGTGGAAAAATCTCAGAGACAAAATTCGTATGGGATTAAAAAAAGACCACAGTATCATTCGGGAGCTGGAGTTGAAGACATCCATGCAAACCCTGAAAATCACGATGGAACACAGCTATCAGGGATGGATAATGACGACACATCGCCTTCGTCCTGGCCATTGTTTGAAATTCTCAAGTTTTTAACAGACCAATTCACTGCACGTCAGGGTTACGGTAATCTGGACTCAACGAGCAACGATTCATATGTTCTAGAATCCAATGATGTGGATGCTGAAGTTAACATTATTTTTTGTGTAACTTCTCGTCGACAACGGGGTCTTTAGAAACGGAGTAGTGGATCTGGCAATCAGGAAAGGTGGAGTCAGAGGTCATGCCACGTAGTAATAAATCTCGCCTCGAGTGATTCGAAAAGACACGAAAAACCGAAACAGGATCGCCAGACCGGGAATGGAACCCAGGCAAATCCTCGGTGTCGCGGCACGTGTTTTTTTTTAAGCAATCGAGTGTTTTTCTTTCTGATTCGCTACCGGGAACACGATGCTTACAAAAACCTACAGTTGGTTCCGCAGAGGGAACATAGGGTACGGTGCACTGACCAACTTCCAACACTGTACTGCTTTTTTATTTTTGCCAAACAGCCTTATAAAAACCACATGGATATTATTTCAGGTTAAGAGACAGTGTTATGTAAATTCCAATCTTACATAAAACGCGTTCATCACTACCGACGAAGTGATTTTGACGTGCGCAGAAGACACCGAGACGCCTACCNAAAAACCGAAACAGGATCGCCAGACCGGGAATGGAACCCAGGCAAATCCTCGGTGTCGCGGCACGTGTTTTTTTTAAGCAATCGAGTGTTTTTCTTTCTGATTCGCTACCGGGAACACGATGCTTACAAAAACCTACAGTTGGTTCCGCAGAGGGAACATAGGGTACGGTGCACTGACCAACTTCCAACACTGTACTGCTTTTTTATTTTTGCCAAACAGTCTTATAAAAACCACATGGATATTATTTCAGGTTAAGAGACAGTGTTATGTAAATTACAATCTTACATAAAACGCGTTCATCACTACCGACGAAGTGATTTTGACGTGCGCAGAAGACACCGAGACGCCTACCATTTCTGACAAGTGTTTTTTAATCATAGAGCTACATTTTAAAAAACGCATCCCATGTGGTCACTTTTGCAGTAAGTATGTGCGGTACGGANTTTTTTAATCATAGAGCTACATTTTAAAAAACGCATCCCATGTGGTCACTTTTGCAGTAAGTATGTGCGGTACGGAACACCAGCAGCAGTTTTCCCTTCTCTTGTATTCATGCCTCTCCCGATCACAAAAGCCCATTCCGGCCGAGCGTTTGGTGCACGGCATGTTGCGTGAGTGAGGTAAAGGGACTTCACAGCACAGACCAGCCTTCTTCGCGCTGTACAGATGCGCCGGACTGAACTACCCCTTCGTCCAGCTGCGATGGAATCGCCCGACAGGTTTTGGGCTTCTGCGTACATTTTCTCATTTGGATTTCACTTCTACACGGTGATGAACTTATCACCTTTATTTGCTTCTCAAAGCGAAAAAGGCACCTTTGTGTCTGTTTGTGGCGAGTTATATCGGTATCCTGGTAATAAAATGTTGGACGAAGTATTTGCAATAGTATCATATAGTAAACCATTCACGTGCATCCACGCCGTTACAGCCGCTAACTCAAATATGTCAAAAAAAAAAAATTCTCCTTCAATTTTTACATTTTTCCTTGGGGGGAAAAATTTTGGAGGACCGTTTTACGAACTTGGGTAAACATCTGCACCATTGGGCGTGCCCAAGTCAAAATCTTGCGCTATCCCACTTGATACTATAGGTTGTTCACGATAAAATAAGCACTCTCGAAATCAACATTTGAAATAAAATCACTGCCTCGTAACTGCGTACATTTTAACGTAAGCAATGACNCACTGCCTCGTAACTGCGTACATTTTAACGTAAGCAATGACTGCAATACTCACAGTGAAGTTGGCAGCGAATTATGAGACGCAGTTCCAGATCTTAACGCCTTACTAGACACAATATTAAACAATAACAACACATGCAATTCATAATTTTCTTTTTATTTTATGCATATGAGAATATAAATGGCGCAATGATAAGATTTTGTATTTCTAACAAATACATAACATCGCTTGGCTGACGCAACGTTTCAAGTTATTGGGTCCGTTGTTTTTATTCTTTTTCTTTTCCTGTGTCCATTCCAGCGTTCAAATGTTCTGAATTCCGTGAATTTACGTTTGTCTGTTACGTTCCTTGGTTAGTTTTCGTTACGCACCTTTAACAGTATAATTTGTGTGAGTTCGTAACCTCAAATATAAAATATTTATTTACATAATAAGTAAAAAAAAATTGGCCCATTTATCTGTTGTCAATAAAGTTTATAGTGACTTTTTGTATTTCGACGTTTCTAGTCGCGGGAAGTCTACAATATTTCACGTGATATGCCGACCTGGCCAGCGTGTGTACATGTAATTAAAACTGGTTATAATGATATAAAACCTTGAACAAACTTAGGTCGCCTGCATTTAATTATATTTAGCCATTCTGGAGCTTCAATGAATGTGTGCTATTTTTACATGACCTTTCAAGAATACAAGTCGATACCTCGGTACATATTTAATTAGTTTTTGGCAAAACAACGCTAAGAAACTGCTTCATATTACACGTGGAACATTCCTTCGGCACTTTTAGGTTGGCACAGTTCATTGACATTTTGTTGAACCTTTCAATGTGTCCGGGCAACAAACAGCAAGCACTCCAAACTATTTATAATAACCTCCATCTAGGTAATGAAAATGGAATTCTGCATTAAATGCGTGAATGCAATTCCATAAAATACGTTGNTATAATAACCTCCATCTAGGTAATGAAAATGGAATTCTGCATTAAATGCGTGAATGCAATTCCATAAAATACGTTGTCACCAGTTAGGTTTTGTTTCTTTAGAATTCTGGTGAGATTACGTTCACGTCGCTGTAGTCATTCTAATTTTTATAAACTAAACGTGATTTTCTCGGTAGAAAGGTTAGGCAAACTTTCGTGTGTAAAAACCAAAATGCACATGACGGATTTTTATAAAACTTTCATTTTGTAATACATATCGCCGTGGAAGTGACATGTAAAATTAACCTAAAAATTTGGATCAGTTTGGTTTAGCCACCGAAGTTTTATGACGACTTGAAACTCCGAAGNCATGTAAAATTAACCTAAAAATTTGGATCAGTTTGGTTTAGCCACCGAAGTTTTATGACGACTTGAAACTCCGAAGCGATACGTTTCATCAGGATTCTTATTTATTTTTATTTTACATTTTCGCACATCGTGTGGCTTACATGAATTTCTTTAAAAAGTTAAAAAAAAAAAAATGCTAATACGTAATAACTGTTTCTTTCGACCGAGGAAAAGTCTGCGGGAACCACAAGCGTTGCAATTTCGATGAGTGCGGCTATACGCACCCAAAGATGGGAGAAGCGGGACTTACACAAAATTATGAGTCGTACGTTGCGTGCTAAGTTGAAAATATACCCGTCGCCAGGAGTGAACTAAGACCACCCCCGCCCCACCCCTTTTAAGGCACCCCGTGAATTATATGACGGTTGAGGGTTGTACACAATATGTAATTTGTTTTAACTTTCCTCATGTAAGCTTCCAAAAAAAGATGTGTTTTATAACCTAATTCGCTCGAAACACGTCGTTTACTTTCAAGTTTCAAATGTCAGTTTAAATCATTTTTATTTTATTTTTTAAATCACTATTACTTAATTGTAATCATAAATGCAATATTTTTGTACATAGATTTTAATTTATTGATATAAAAATACAATAGACAATATTGTTAGTCGCAATTCATTTGCACTCAATGGTTTCTTTTGGCGCCCCCTGCAAACACGGGGCTCGTGATACGTAGCCCAAAGAGCCCCCCCGGTACATAAAAATCAGCAATGCAACACAAGATGAATTCGAAGTTACGATAACACGAACTACCACATTTTGAATATGTTCAGCGAAGGTATCAGATATTATTTGTTTTAGCATTAAAACGTGACGATATTTCGATGTATTTTCATAAATGGGGTCACATTTTGCAACTAGTACAGCGAATTTCGGTACGACGGATTGTAGACTCGAGACTATAGAGCCAAATACTGACTGCAACCATTGTAGAGTAAGCAGCGATAAACGATAAATGCAACGATAAAAATACTGCTGCCATAATATAAGTCCTTGTTTTCTGTACACTTCTGAGAACTTGAAGCCGATAGCTTGCGACGTGTACGATGAACTGCATCGGGCCAACTGAAGCAAACACCACTACCTCTCACGTCCAAAATACCCAAGTCTTGTTTGTTATTTTCATCGACGCTGTTCTGCTTGAAGATGGAATACAGGTGTACCTCAAGCCGCGGCCACTTTACTCCTATGAATTAAAACTCCAGCACAAACATAAACCAATTACGTAAAAACGTTCCAAAAAAAGGTGGAGGGGGGACGTTTGTGTAGTTATGTCACTCCACACTCAGTGCTGCAAAAATATGGCCACCCTCTTCTGTGATATTCGCTACAGACTATGCACTAATAAGACAGGGATGCCACTTAAAATCTACTTGTTTACATGATGAACAACTTGCAGGCCAGTTCAGTGCTTTGCGGTGGTGCTGTTCACCACACAGCAAATAGCTCAGACAGGCGACATCTTACGGTAGCCACCTGGCTAGAAATATTTTGCGTGTTTGATACCCACACGTATGGGGACGTTAACGATGACATAAGCACGTGCTTCTCAAGACTTACCGCCTCTTGCCGCTGTCACAAGGCAATGAACTGGCGCCATCGATTAAACGTAGGGACTTCACCGTGACACTAAACTTTAATGACTTAATGTTTTCATCGGTGATTCTATAATTTTATGGCGTTTTAGTAAATATAAAGGTGTGCTGCATAATACTTTACTAGTTTAAGAATTCTGGACCAGAATTTTCCCACCTAAGATGATAATGAAAGTACGTGTTTTCAAGTTATTTCTACAATTTAAACTACACTCTAGGACACAAAAAATACCTGTATGATAAATTTCACTTTTTATACAACTTATACACAAAATTATTTTTTACTGACGTATGCATCGTTTGGTGACCATTGTAATATTATAATATTCACATAGGCACGCAGCAATTAAATATGTTTTAGGTCGTATGGCGAACACTGCCATGGCGAAAATTCTTTTGGGTGCTCTCGTTTCCTTCTACTCATTTTTCCCACCAGCCACCAAATAAATAAAACGAGAAATAAAATCAATACTATTCACGATGGCCACTAATAATAAGCCCACCGTTTTTTTACAGACAATGCTTCACATTGTTACGAGTAGTGATCAGGCCTTAGCTGAGCGGCCTGCCTGATCACACCTTCACTTATTTATCCAGGACAAGGGCCGTGATCGCTGAAATTAGTTATGAAATCGTAAGCCACTGAAACACCCTCCACCGGCCAGTAAACGGGGACAACGCAGCCGATATATAGCAGTGTGGCCCGTGGGCGGTGTCTTTTTGTCGTTTGGCCATTGTAACGAGAAGACCACTGAAGAAGGGTGTGTCCGGTCGTCGACTTCGGCCATCTTAATCAGCCTCCGTAATCATGAGCAAGGTGGGGACTCTCCAATTAGACATTACTCAGAATGTGGCTGGTCAAATCTTTAAAACTTAATATGGATTAATACTTCAGTATATTTGTATAACTCCCTCCGCACATACTCCATAATGTTTATATTTAAATAACATTGTGCAACTTTATGTTAAATAAACCCCTTTTATATAGTGTTCGTTACATCTCTTATCAATACCTTGCTACGCCCCCACAAACCCGTTAAGGCATGATGAACCATAAAATCATATAAAAACATTCAAAACGAATCTACCTAATGGCCACTGGCCATACTACATGGCCACAGATTCCGTGGAAACTTGCGCGAGGTCTGCCTGTTATACCAGTAACCACGCAGCCACCATGGTATGTGTCACCTTGTATGGCCACATTTCATACCAGGTTTGGTGGGATGTGTCTTCTTGTGTGTGATAAGTTGTATTCCAGCTATAGTGTTTTGCCAATAATATTCCAATTTCAGTGCGTGGGCAATTATTTGAATTGATGATGATGATGATGATGATGNATAGTGTTTTGCCAATAATATTCCAATTTCAGTGCGTGGGCAATTATTTGAATTGATGATGATGATGATGATGATGCCAAAAAAGGACGTGTATCTTGATTATACGTACATGATGTTGCCATTCATTCAGGTAGCTATAAATTATGACAATGGGCAACTTTTAAACATTTAGGCATATTCAAGAGTAAAGTCACTTACGCATGAATAAAAATAAAAAATACAATTTTTAAATGTGATTTTTTTTAAATGTATTTAAACCTACGTATATATGTTATATAGGTAAATTCACTGCCCGCGAATTGATATAAATAAGGCAAATATTATAAGAACTGCTTAGGTAACTTCACATTATTTTTATAGGTTGAAAAGACATAAATACGCATTAAACTGTTCTAATCGCGAACAGTAACGACATCCACCAGTTCTCTGGGTGTGGGCCTGGCTCACACAGTGGCTGGTATATCGACAAGTTCTTGTACAAGACCCTACAGAAGCTTGCACGAGAGCTAGTACGGGAGCAGGTATCGTGTGATATAAACGGCTGCCAGTACCTCACACAGTGTGCGACCGGCCTTCGGCGCGGTGTGAATGCAAGGGCCAGTTATAAATTCTCCTCGCGGCTGATCCCTTGTGTCCAGCCGAGCGTAATTACTAGTTTCGTTGTGCCGGGAGAAAGGAAAGAATGGAGTTTCGGCGGGGCCGGCTCCAAGAGAAGGCACTAGAGGACAGGGAGACGGAGGAGGCCGGGAGAGACTTCAGACGTGCCGACAGAACGCTAAGACAAATTTTTTCCCCCATGCAGCCTCCGTCCTTTCGTGATACTACGGGGTTCGGACGGCCCAAAGGGACTCCCTGTTGGCCCTCCCCTTCGACACTCGACATACGGCTGATCCACACCCGTGCGGCAGTATCGTCAGCTAACTCTTCTCCCGTCTCGGCGGTGCAAGGCAAGGACCACGGCCAAACGACAGGTCTTACGTTCACGAATTGTCGCTCATATTGGCCGATTTAGTTCATTAAGTAGCAGCATAGCGCTGAAACCAAAATAGGGTGGTTTTGTGTTATTTTTGTAGTTGTTTCAAAACATGTCCTAAGATCGCGTCTAAGTCACAGCGATGACATGATCTTCACAGTCATGCCCAAGATACAATGGTTTTCGTCTCCTGCGCATGTCAACATAGGCTCAAGATCTGCCCACTCAGATGTCCAAATTACGTATTCAAATAGTGCCGTGAATGTTTGTTTACAATAATCACCAAGAGACTCGTGCGTTCGTTGGATAATGGGAGGAGGGGGTTATTTTTCTGCATAACTTGAATATATATAGTCATGAACATAAGTGTTCATACATTTTAGCTGATAGAAAAGATTACAAATGTCTACTGTTAGGAAAACAATAATGCACATGAGTTTGCGATAGATTAATATTTACTGATCTGTATATCACAGCAAAAATAAATATATAGGCTCGACACTTTCCACAGTTGTCGATCATTAACACTTAGTATATAGTCTTATCTTGTGTATGACCGTCCTCAATATCTTTGGCATTGAATGAAAAACAGACTACGTTATTTCAGTCTGAACATTCCGCCATTCTTGCAAAAGTACTCTTATTTTAGTCTTGCTGGTTGTTTCGCATTTTCTTATTCTTGTTTCAAGTTCACTCCAAAGATGATCTATTGCGTTAAGGTTGGGGACTGTGGTGAGGTTGTTATGTGTGCGTGCAGGGGTGAGATAACAACCAACGGAACACCTCTGCTGTGTGTTTATAGTCGTTCTAGAAAGTGATAATCACTTCCGCAACCCCAGACAATAACTCCACCACTACAACCACGTTTCACAGTAGCTTGAAGGTTCTGAGACTCTAGCTCCGTTTTGGGCCTTCTCCACACTAACATTTTACCATAATTATGGGATGTGTTGAACTTACTTTCATCTGTAAAAAGCACTTCATTCTACATGTCGCTACTTTAATTTACACAGTCCTGAGCATACGTTAATCTCTTCTTTTGGTTTGTTTTACCGATGCATGGCTTCTTTCTAAGTACCCTGGATCTATTTCCTGCTCTGTTGGTTCTTGAGGAAGAATGTTTCCATAAGTGTGTGTACACGCGTGTGGATATTTCTGAGGTTACTTTGGGGTTTTTCATCATGAAGTTTATCCTGTTTTCTCTTGCAGTAAGTTTATGAGGACGACCAGGTCTTTCCTTGATTATGAAATCATTATCTTTATGTTGATTTATAATACTTTATATAGTCGGGCGACTTCTAGCAACTATATCTGCGATTTGGGAATAAGATCTTTTCTTATTGTATGATATAATCTGTATATCTTCTGTTGCTGTTTCTTTCCGTTTTTGGCCCATTATGGCTGTCTTAGTGCACGAACAATACACCAGACACTCCGTCCACATCACAGCACGCGTAGTAGGCCGCTAAACAACTTTCAGGCAATGCATGCTGAACAAGGTCATTTCACGCCCTATTTCGTTGTTGATTCACTGACGTGTGAATGCTTATGACCGGCCATAAACCATTTTGACTATGGATACTTTTAAGTATTATTTGCATAACAAAAGGTTTGTTATTAGCCTACTTTCCGAAGGAAAGAAAGGCTTGCGAGATCAATTTCCTGTATGTATGTATGTATGTATGTGTGTGTGTGCAAGTGCGTCAACTTTTTTCATTTTTTTAACACTTCACAGAATTTCCCCAAACTTAGTGCACATATAATACTTAGTAAGGACACCTGGNGTGTGTGTGCAAGTGCGTCCACTTTTTTCATTTTTTTAACACTTCACAGAATTTCCCCAAACTTAGTGCACATATAATACTTAGTAAGGACACCTGGCTTTTATAATCTTCGACCACGCTGGGCACTTATTTTGAAAATGGCGGTTATTTACAAATTTGGGGTGATGTCATATCTCGGGAACCATTCAACCAATTTCGACCAAATTTTGTATACTGAAAGTATATATTACAAGCATCATATATACCGAAAACCACTTTTGTCAGCCATTTTGTATGATAGCACCATGCGAATAATATAAAGTTTTTATATCGGGAAATAATTGACGAATTCCTATCAAATTTAGCAAAAAAAGTAGTACTGAGGCAGATTATGTCAAGTGGTATGTTTTAAGCATGCCAGACCTTTACTTTCAAAATGCCGGCCATATAGCCATTTTTAGCTTAGACTTTTATATCGTCGAAACCATGCAATCAATTTCAACTAAACTTTGTATGCTGGCAGTAGATATCACAACTATCAACTGTATTTATATAGAGCATCTTTTGTCCACCATGTTGTAAGATAGCACCATGTGAATAAAAAGTTTTTTGTCTTTATCTCTGGAAACAATTGTCAGATTCCTTCCGAATTTGGCAAACAAAAAGTACTACCGCAGATGGTGTAAACTAATGTCTTATATAGGTCAAGAACTTATTTTCAAAATGGTGGTTATATAAAAATTTAGCTCAGTATATTTTACTAACGGAACAAATTCCTGCTGGCAGTACCTATTACAACCATCAAATTTGTCTATGCAGAGCCTCATTTCTCTACCATTTTGTACGATAGCCCTACCAATAAATAATAATGATTTTATCTCGTATCTAGGGGAACATTCAACCCATTCTTAAAAAATTTGGATAAGATGTTGTACTGTGGTAAGTAATAATAATAAATGGTTTTTTTGTAAAGTAGGACACACTTATTTTCAGAATGGCGGCTATTAAATTAATTATAGTTTTGTGGGCGATATCTACGAAATTATGTCATCTATTTGAACTTTACTTTGTATTTTGGCAGTATACAATCACCGAAATTCTTACATTACTTTTTGAAATGAAAATTATGGCGGTTTTATGCCATGTCTCGAGGACCAATCAACAGATTCCCACCAAATGTTACACAGGAACATTNTGTCTTCCACTTATGAAGCTCGCCACATGAAAATTATGGCGGTTTTATGCCATGTCTCGAGGACCAATCAACAGATTCCCACCAAATGTTACACAGGAACATTTCAAATAAATTTGTACAAAATTGTGCACGCCATAAATGCTACAGAAGGCTATACAAACTTAAATTATTTAAATGGGTCAGACAACGATGTTCAAAATGGTAGCTTCATAAATAATTCAGGTACGTTTGACATACATATTAAACAATGTAACTCTACATGCATTAGAAGCATCGTATATAGAGCCTCTTTTTCTGGCAATTTTGTACAATAGCGTCAAATAAAAAAATAAAGTTTCTTATGTCATATCTTAGGGACCAAACAACCGATTTCTATCAAGTTCTTCACACAAGTAGTGCTACGGTAGGTCCTGTAAACTTGCATGTTTTATGTGGCTCAGTTACTTATTTTCAAAATAAAGGCCCTGTAAACATTTTAGGTTAGTAAACCCTATCATTCGAAACATTAGACTGATTAAATCCGAAGTTGATCCTCCGAATCCGACCTCCGTAATGCAGTGGATTGCACGCTAGCTTAAAGTAAAATGTTTTCTGGGTTCGAATCCCAGGTAAGGCATGTGTGTATTTGTGATTGTCTCACTACTGTTGCATAAGTTTCTGGTTTCATTTCTCAAGTTATTACTTTCAAAGAGAAGTCAAGTCCTTCCTACCAACTTAACTTTTAATAAATTATTTAAAAATTAACTGCACCCATGTTGAGGAAAGTAGGCTCATTAATTATATCAGTAACTTCTTGTATTAAATATAATTCCTCTCATAGTAATGAAGCGTACTTGCTACAGCAACGCCTCTATTAGCAGTTTACTTTTTCATATATTATTTGCAATTTCGAGAGGACAATTGTATAAATACTTATGTCCACGACTGTAGTTGCAACTTAGAGGAAGAATACTAGCAATGCAAAAAAATTACGTAAACTAAGAGCTAACATTCGTCGAAACCACGTGGTTTTTTTTTTCGTTATAGACACAAAACAGCAGTTCAGGAGGTTGGGTTACTGCATGGGCACTCTACGGCAGTGGATTTCAAACTGTGGTCCGTGGACCACTGGTGGTGCATGGCTATGTCACAGGTGGTCCGCTTAACATTGAGTATGCTATAAGATATTTCCAATGATATGATTCCTAGTTATAAATCTTGATAATGCGATTTTCCTATACATTTTAACGTTGTGTTCAGTGATTTGTGTTATTTTGTGTTCAAAATGACAATTTTCATTGAGGTGAAATTATACATCTAGTGGTTCATGGTAAAGTCTGAGAACCACTGCTCTACGGAGAAAACACATTCGACCCAGCCATTTTCAGTTCTGTAAGCAAGTGTCTTGACGTCATGTCGTCTGCCCGAGTTGATGATGCGAGGACAAAATTTCAAATAACTCAGCCAAAAAAGATGTACTTTTCGAGTCTGATTGATAACTTCGCCACTCATCTCCACATAAGTTTGGCAGGGAAAAGGCATTACTAGCAGAACTTTTTTCATTCTGCCTTCGAAGTTGCACTGAAATTATGACAACCGCATGAATGTCTTGTAGAATGAAATGCGAGCACACAATTTGCGACTCCAAGAATGTTGATTGAAAGCCGTCGTCTGAAAAAATCGTTTTTGGTGACTACAACTGTGAAAAGCATTAGAATTTTCGAACTTTGACAGGCAAACGTCCCCAAGCCCTTTTAAATTATTTTTCTTACGAAAACAATACGTTTACGTGTCTAGAAATGTGTGGTTTGGTCGCTATGGGGCGTCAACAGCACCTTAGACATAGGACATGCGGTTAGTTATTTTAATTAGTAAGACACATCCACCAACCTGAGGATGAAATTATGGTTTACCAAAGGTGATTTGAACTGTCAACCTCCAACTTCATTACAAAGTGTACATCGGTGGTGCAGATAACACGCCGTTTTCGTGGAAAACGCACACGAAATTTCGGCGGAAGCGATACCATTCCAGGTGTACAGGCAATACCAATACTTTCTGCAGGAGATCACACACCGACTGTAGCCAGAAATAAACAGGCAGCTTCAGTACTGTAAGCTTATTGATGTATGGCACATGTTGTTTACAGTAAGTGTCTACAATATCCTCCGCCGTAGTCTGTAATGTGGATACAGTAGGACGCGTGTAGGCCTATATAGGTAGCATTGCCCAAGTGCTGGGGACTGTATTGCTGCAGCCCAACCTGAATCCCATAGAAAATATGTGGGATGAACTCAAAAGAAGACTGCGTACTACAACAATCAGGTCCACAAAAGAATTAGAGATAAGGTTCAAGGAATGAAGGAGTAAGATTGGCTCCACAGGAATATAATTGCTAATATGCCACAACGCCTGCGAGAAGTAATGAAACAGAATGGCCATGCTACCAGGTACTAAAAAACTGTGTGTTTAGTTTTCAAAGAGGATTATGTTTGTGTTTGAATGATGATGGCCGAATATTAAAGTGGCGTACTCATGCAGCATGGGATGACAAAATCATATTGTTTGTTAAGTTGCATTGCTCATTTCCGTTATTGACTACCGCTATATTCCATTTAAAGCACACAAGAATGATTGTGCGATATGATTTATATTTATCGTCATTACTAATGTAACATAAGGCCATGAAACTGCGTTAATCATAGGTGGCCGAATATTAATGTGAGCCAATGTACATAAAACAATGTTCGGAGAATCGTAATTTTATTTCTTTTCCGCAGTTTAAAATCTCAATTGTCAATGACTCGCATCTTCCTTATTATTCAGTTTACTGTTACCGGCAGACACTGTGCACGCGAGTCACCTCCTAGGCTCGGCACGGACTTGTCTAACTGAGCGGCAAGACAGCGACCCGGCAGTATACGCGCGGACATAAAATATTCGGTATTTTGTCTTGAGTAACAGCAAATGCACAACCGGACACGGAGACTTTTTTCTGGAGACAACAGATAGCAGCGCTCTTGTGACAAGTGTGTGCTAGATGATTTCTTTACCTTCTGCGTGTGCTGTTCGACAGAAGTGAGTAAGTAAAGAGATTTGGACGATTCTTAGCAGCGAGGTCTTGAGAGCCCATGAAGGTGGTTGAGGTGCGTATGGAGCAGCGCCGGAATGAAAGGGTAGGTGGAACTGGAGATCCCGAGAAAACCCGCCGACCAGTGGCATCTTCCGGCACGATTTCGACAGAAGTCAATTCTTTTTCTGTTATTGAGAGCAAATTTTCTGTTAAAATATTCAACAGTATCGCATTAAAATCACATTAGTTAAAAGCAACAAAGACGGAGGTGGAATAAATTCTGTGGTTTGATTCTTCAACAGATTACTTGTTTAATTTCAAAATTTTTCATAATATGAAGACAAAATAAATGTACAACTAACTCTTTCACATTTAAAATTGTGACCC
>NQII01004026.1:76803-138449 GCA_002778355.1 Clitarchus hookeri
GGGGGTTAAATATTTTATGTGAAGATTTTTACGGCGCGCCGTAAGAAATATCTCTACGGGAATGCATTTCTCAAGACAATATGTATTTGTTCACAAAATTTTCAAAGATTGACGGGCTTGTGACAGCATAATGTCAAGCCAACTTTAACACATTTTAGAGCATAGCAGTTTTACTTCTAAAAAAATCCAAAAAATCATGCAAATAATAGCGCATAAAGTCGTGCAGAGCTGTAATATATCTAGCCAATGCCGAATGTAATTTCGTAGCATATCCATATTTGTTGGCACGATCTTTTTGATGGTACAGAATTCTTGAATTGTCTCTCGTAGTACTCTCTTGTCGAAATCATCAATCGCAATACAACCTTTAGTTTTGGGGCTGCGAATTTAATTGTAATTAAGAATAATACATTTAAAACATCTTTAATTATATTAATGTTACATTCACGGCTAGACAATAACACAAAATAGAACTAAGAAAAGGATAAAAACATTTTTTTTTATTCAGAAGAAAAGAGTGATGTATGAAGTTCAAGCTAAACTATAAATGTTTTAAACCAACGTTCAAAACTTTTCCCGTAATAACTGCATTTAATTTAGCGCAAATACCGGCAAGTGAATCCCAACCAACATGGCAGCGAATCATACGATGTAGAACAATTAAAATATTACTTAAATTGTAACTTAAGTTATCTCCAATGAAATAAACTGTTTTTTGTTCACTTAAAATAAGTTCTTATAACCACTGGTAGTGTTCTGGTTGACCTATTGGCTTTCCTCTGTCGCACAGCCGGATGAGTAGTTCCGGTTTTGAATCCCGGGTAGGGCGGGGGTGTGATTTATGCTCGTCAGTATGGGTCACCCTTATATGGTACATGTCACTTAAATAGAACTACGAGAACAAAGTTGTCATGGAATTAAAAAAATTAGTGCTGTAAATCTGGAAATAGGTTTGCATTTTTTTGTACTTTTACAAGTAAAACATTGGAAACTAGTAACGAAAAGAATACTTGCTTTTCCTTGTAAGATATACATTTTAAATATTACAGTTAAGTTTGTATATCAGTCACATTGGTAAATAGTGAATCTAAAATTATACATAATATGCTTTCGAAAATAAGTTTATTTATATAACAACTGTAATACAAAGAGTATCGTTCATAAATTTAGAGAAAAAAAAAAGACAACTAGAAATCGAACTTGCAACTTCTTGAGCAAATACGTGTAACCTTAACTTCAAACCAACAAACAAATTTGCTTATTACTATAACGATAGCGTTAGTTTCGAATCTGTTTGTCAAGTAATTTGGCAGGCATATAATTTCAAATTGTTAATGTTTTAGTTTTTAATGTTCTTCAAATAGGATTACATAATTTCACATTCTTTGTTTCATAATAGAGAAAATATTTCCTCCTAATGAACGTTGCGTTTGGAATAACATTTGCTGGCATAAATCATAGACAAAAGTTTATTACGGACTGTTGATTACACCGTGCTGCCGAAGCCAGCATTATTTGGAAAAACATATTTACAGGTGGAATTAATTTTGCACGTGATTCGGAATTCTAGAAACAGTACATAAACTGACAAGATTACACCTTTTTATATAAATTATAAATGATTTACTGTGATTTTCGTGGGATTTTTAATTTGAACACCTAGGCATACGTAGACCACAATTTCACATAAACTACCGTTTAACACGGCAAGAATGCTTACACGCAGATTAATTGGGTGGAATTTGTGAAGTAGATGGGCATTATGTTGTACAGTGTAATATGTTATAGCGGCGGCATTGTTTCATTTATATTATTTTATTTCTTATTTTATAAAAACTGTGTGTAGACTTTCTTTATACCGCGGGTCAGTCCACTACGAGCAAAAACACTCATTTTCGCGACTTTATGCAAATAAAGCTATAAAAAATTTCAAGTTTAAAAAAAAGCATTGGCCTAAAATTACTGTTTTTTAATACTTTGCTAAAATGTACGCATAAATTAATTTACGTGAAATTGCCCCGAGTGTTAAAAACTAAGTAGTATTTCAGTAGTACTATATGTTTTATATGTGGTCGTATATGAATATCATAGACAAGTGCAATTTTGTAACACTGAGGATAACAATTCCGTATCTCTGCGAACGTCCTTGCATATAACTGATGTTTGTGGAATAGACGATAGCACGGCAACACCTGTGCGTGAATCCCTTCCCCCATTGCACCGCTTATTACGCTACCATGTGCTAAGACTTCACATTGCACAGACGTCTGCCGGCTACAGGGCCGGATTTCCCATTAGACCGACTAGGGCCGCCCGGGTCTAGAGCGGCACTTTTTAGGGGGCGGCATGGCAAAACAGGCAAAATAGCAAGAAAAATGTTTGTGTTCTTTGTATACTTGTGTACTAGAATATAATTTACATCAATTCTAGAATAAATCCAATTAAAGTGACTGGCAACTATTTGAGAGTTAATTGTTCATGTTGCCCCCGTACTCGCCAGTGCCAGTTTATAACAAAAATTCCAACTACACAGTGGTGTAGTGGCTAGATCACTCACCTTCCACTAAGGCGAGATAAATCCCGGATCTTAGAATGTGGGAAACGTGGCAGTCGTTGCCGTTGGGTGGTCTGTTTTCTCAGGGTACTCCCGTGTCTCCATGTTACATTACGTCTATCCTCCATCTGCGCCTCACTTTACCCACACTAGTGCTTAAGGCAGATGTTAAGCACTACTATCTCATCAACAAATCCATGCTTTTATGTTTTTAAAAATATTTTTTCTTATATAAGTGTACTGTACGTTCGTAACGTTAAACTCTCAGAGGAAGTGAAACAAACATTAAGAGCACGTGTTCAATGCTGTTAGCACCAAACTGCAGTCAGTACACATATTTATGTCAAAACGTTATTGAGAACAGCTTTCTGTACAACTTTGTTGCAAATTTTTGAGAAACAGAAATATATGATAGTTGTGAAAGTCTTAAAGTCTCTTCACCAGCTTAAAAATATAAAAATGTTATGAGGGGAGGGGAAAAGAAGCGCACTCTGCGGTCTGACGAGACAAAGGATGGAAAACTAATTCCTACGACAGGATCAGAACATTTTCGTGTTGGTATATACATAGGCCCTGGGGGCCGGGTTGGAGCTGGGCTGGTGGTAAACCAACCTGTAATGGGTGTAAGGTGACGAGGAGGGCCGAACGTGCACTTGGTGAAGGCCAGTAGCAGATCCCGGTATGTAGGGAGTGAACAGATTCAGCACCCCAGAGTGCCTGGTTGGGTAGTCTTGACTACGGGAATCACTATCCTAGTTCGGCCATCGACCCGGTGAAGGCCTATGTGGTGGTCACCGGACTTTAATTGGGTGTAAGAGCAGATCGCATCAGTTTGGCGCGACTGTTGACTCCGGTGGAGGGATCTTCGCCCCAGCTGACGACCTCCGGTGGGGCCTTCTTAACCTTAGGAAAGAGTTTGCCCCTGTGCTGCTGCGTGGGCCGAGACACAGTCTCTGAAATGGGGCAGCGATGCGAATATATAGCCTAGCGCTGCTCAAGTTCATCTCTACCTCCTCTAAAGGTCGGGGCTGGAAACACGGTGAAAACGCTGTAGCTGACGGGGTGAGGACGATAATGGACTAGTGGCGGCCCCGCCAGTGCACTGGCGATCAGCCACGGCGAGGTCATGTGCAGCTTTCCAGAGGCTGCATATGTTCTTCGCGTGTGGTGATGACTCACGAGCAGAGTACACAACCCCAACTGAGGCCTTCGGGTAGATCTCGGGGTGGCGGAGCTCTTCAGAAGGGACTGTCTTGCATCCTGGAGGAGTTGGGCTGCTTTGGGTGAAAACTCAGTGTGCACGGTGCACTCGTGGGGACCCAAGGCATCGGTGTGAAGCCCCGGCCATTGGCCGAGCTGATCGCAGGTCGGACTCTGGGTGGCATTGGTTGAATATCCCGCTGGGAGGAGGCCTGGAGGCGGGTATTAGCCTGGAGTGCTGCAAAGGCGGCACATGCGACCTCAGTAGCCGGGGCGAAAAAGGGCATACCCTCCCACCGAAACTCCACGACACACAGTGCTAGGTTTGGTGATGGGCTCTTGTCGCTCGAGTAACCTTCGGAGAATAAAAGTGGCGTGTCGTCAGACCCAGTTTCGATGGGTTGATGCTCGCTAATGAAGGAACGATGTTTTGGTCCGCCTAGTAAGAGGACTCGTTTACGATGGGCGTTCGTAGAGGTTGGATAGTCCTCGGNAAGGAACGATGTTTTGGTCCGCCTAGTAAGAGGACTCGTTTACGATGGGCGTTCGTAGAGGTTGGATAGTCCTCGGCCCCATCAAGGTGACGCGTGCAGATTCAACTCTGTAAGATGCTATTGATAGATGAGGTGGTATCCACAGCCACCCACAGCAATTGGAAGGAGTGTAATCTCCTTCTATTGGATTGCATTCAACTGCAGCAAATTAAAGCACCCCAGTGCTAATTATAGTCTGAGTTCAGACTTTATGGGACTGGACGCTGTGCACAGCATGGATTACTCAAACATCTGAAGTGAAAACTATTGCCTGATGTGGCTTTGTGGCTGTATCAAAAACTAGTGCTGGGTGTTGTGCACACCATTGTTGCTCTAGATTTTGCTCCCGTTTTACCTTAATGGCACAGGCACAGGAGACTCAACTGCCCGCATGCTGTATAAGATAGTACAGAAAACATGTATATACAGTGGTTCACATTAATATTCGGCCACCGATGATTATCGCAGTTTCATGGCCTTATGTTACATTAGAAATTAAGATAAACATAAAACATATTGCACAGTCATTCTTGTGTGCTTTAAATGAAATGCAATACTAGCCAATAACTGAAATGAGCCGTGTATGTTAATGAAACATAATATTTTGTCCTCGCGTGCTTCATAAGTATGCCACTTTAATATTCGGCCAGTTGTAGTGGACGCGTGGCACAGGCATGATGCACATTGCGTTCGTACCTCGTGTCATTCCCTGCACGCTCTCTGCGCTGAGAGGTTGTATTGGGTAGCTCTGTTGACTGTGTCAGTCTGGCAAATGGGACGTAGGGCAGGAATACAACGTTTGAACAGCGGTAGCTGGTTATATTTCATCGTGGAAAGAAGAAATCTCAACGAGAAATTGCGGAGCACTTGAATCTGCCGAGGTACACTGTTGGAGACATCATAAGAAGGTTTCAGAAGTATGTACCTCAAAAACGACAGCCAAAGAAACTAAGCGAGATAGAAGAACGCCTAGTAATCAGGACAATAAACAAATACGAAAATTAGTGCTTGCAAACTTACAACGGAGGTACTCAATGAATGTGGAAAGAACGTCCATCCAGAAACCATACAACGAGTTGTCAGAAGAGCAGGATATAATAGCAGGGATCTAGAAAGAAGCCTTTCACTAATGAGACAAATAGAAGAAAACTACTTACGTTCGCAAAAGACCACGCTGACAAGATGAAAATTGGTGGAATGATGTTATTTTTGCTGATGAGACGAAATTGAATGTGTTTGGTTCAGATGGCAGGGTAACAGCATGGCGCAAGCCAAATAAGGAGCTAAAACCTGGGAGCACACAACTTACTGTGAAACACAGTGGAGATAGTATTATGATCTGGGGCTGCTTATCTTCAGCAGGTGTTGGAGAGGCTGTAATTGTCGATGGAACAATGAAAAATACGACTACTTCAACATCCTGAAAACAAACCTACACATGAGGGATGATAATCTGGGCATTAGGAACATATTTAAGTTGTACCAAGATAATGACCCAAAACACAAGTCGTACATTGTCAAGAGCTGGCTTTTGTATAACTGTCGCAAAGTCATTAACACACCTCCTCAATCACCCGACCTAAATCCCATAGAAAATCTGTGGGATGAACTCAAAAGAAGACTGCGTACTACAACAATCAGGTCCACAAAAGAATTACAGAAAAGGTTCAAGGAATGATGGAGTAAGATTGGCTCCGAATGTACCAGGAATATAATTGCTAATATGCCACAACGCCTGCGAGAAGAAATTAAACAGAATGGCCATACTACCAGGTACTAAAAGACGGTGTGTTTAGTTTGCAAAGAGGATTGTTTGTGTTTGAATGATGATGGCCGAATATTAAAGTAGCGTACTTATGCAGCATGGGATGACAAAATCATATTGTTTGTTAAGTTGCATTGCTCACTTCCGTTATTGGTTACTGCTACATTTCATTTAAAGCACACAAGGATGATTGTGCAATATGATTTATGTTTAACTTCATTTCTAATGTAACATAAGGCCATGAAACTGCGATAATCATCGGTGGCCGAATATTAATATGAGCCACTGTACATATAATGAAATTCTCGGTACACTCAGAAAAGAGCTGCAAATTCTAAGTGCAAATTATAGCTTCATATTACGAGAACGATCTTGAGATAGCAATAGTATAATTCACTGCACTTTAGAGAGCATCTGAAGATGAAGGAAATGGCAACATGACAATATTATACAAATTTCTACAGCAAGAATGATTTTTCTAAAGTGTATCCAAATGTAAGCATGCCATTCGGAATAATATTTAGTGCTTCAGTGACAAGCTGTTCTGCAGAGTGCTCCTTTTACACTCTACGCCATGTGAGAAATTACACTCATATGTAACAAAAATTGATCACATTGAACAAATTGCGCAAGTACAACGAATAATGCCATACAATATTGTCATAGCCCGACATGTGCCCATTCTGGTTTAATGCAGTTTGCTTGTGTGGATGTGCCACTAGGGGTCATAAATGTTTCTCCATCATTCACAGTTGCAAGAAACAGTATAAGGCCCCAGTAGAAGTGAGCAACAGAGCCAAGTTTAATGAACATGCAGCATGCCCCAACAGTGCATTCGACAAGCCTTTGCCCTGTTGAATGAGTTTTAGAGAGGCTGCATCGTCGGCCTCCGAGAGGCAGGTTGAGCGTTTCGGAGCATTTCTCACCACTTTGAACTATTCTGCCTACAGCGTGAGTCGGTGTTGGATGCAGTGGAAACAGAGGTACACACACCCGTCAAAAAGGCTCAGATTTACCCCGGCAGACCACGTGCAGCGAGGATCATTTCATCGTATGACCGGCTTTAAGCACTCGGTGCGCGTCGCTGCGCACAATCCACAGACATGTCACGGCAGCTAGGGATACACCTGTGTCCGACAGAACCATATCCAGGCAACTAACAGAGCGCAGGATCTGTCGTTGCGGCGCCCCTTACAACATCTACCATTATGACCTGAGCATCGCCGAGCATGTGTGGCCCTTCTGCAGAGAACGGGCAGCATGGCAACTTGCGGACTTGCGATGAGTGGTGTTCAGACGAATCCCGGTTCTGTCTAGATACAGACAACCACCTAATTCGAGTCTGAGGACGTCCTGGCCAGTGCCATGATCTATGCTTCGTTGCATAGTGGAACACTGCTCCGAGAGGTGTCCAATTCCCACTCCCCTGGTGGTTATAGAAGGAGATTCTGCGAACATGTGCGCTCCCCTTCCTAGTGCAGCTTGTCAACTTCATTTTCCAGCAGGATAACACCCGGTTTCACTCAGCATGGGTATATCTGGCCTGCATTTGTGATGTCAACATGCTTCCTTGGCCAGCAAAGTCCCCAAATCTCTCGCCTATCGAGAACGTTTGGGAACAGATTGGACAGCAACTTTGGCCAGCTGCAACTACGACGGATTTGAAGGATCAGTTGTACCAGCTATGGCTGGATCTTCCCCAGAAGAACATCAGACGTCTGTATACCTCCATACCTGACTATATTGCCGCCTGTCTCCGTGCTACGGGTGGTCCAACACCTTACTCTGCAATACATGCTTGGTGTGGTACAATATTTTGATGTTTTCTGTATACATACTATCATGTCCTGTGACTGTATCCACTGATGTGCACCTGCAATGGCACATTCAGGGTTATCATTTTCTTTTTTGCAAAGTGGGATGTGGAGTTTAGGAAATTATCACTTCCTGTACCCAAAGGAAGGCAGGGAACATTTTATCTACAAATAAGAATTATTAATATAATTTACTGCTGTTAAAGGCTGTACTTATATGAATAGTACCTAAATGTAAAATATTTTACTTGCTATTAAGTATACTGGCTATGCATTTTCATTGCAGTAATATTTTATATAGCAATTTAAAATGTTATTAAGTGCTCTATCATGTGCCCGTAGATCTTACCTACTGTTGGAACACAGTGAAAATTAGTGGAGTGTATTGCCATCTAAATTGATCTCCTTTTTGCATTTCTATGGCATTCTTTACCTCAGGAGGAAATTCAAACAATTTTTAGATTAGCTTTGTACAAGAATGCAAAACATTTGTATGTAAATGTTTTAAAATTAATTATGTGTTTTTATTTCTTGAGACCTTTCCTTACATGTGTAACTAAAAGGTCGTCAATCCCCAAATGCTGCATACATAGTATTGAAAAAAATTCCCATGCCAGGAGAGAATATGAAGCCTAGACATTACCTACACTGATATGGGTGGAAAATGACACTGGCAATGTGTGTGTGTGTGAAAGAGACACACACACACACACACACTCTTTGCATGCAACATCAATGACTTTGCCAAAAGTAAGACTAGAAGAAATGCCTACAAATAAAAGTTAATCTTACCATCGTAAATTATAGAGTTTTATAACAAATCAATTAAATTACTTAAATTTTACCTTGTTTTTAACTAATACTTTTTATAATTTTAATAAATTATTTATTGCATATGAATGGGTTAATTTAAATCACCTGGTCTCATTGCTGTGAATTATAAAATAAAAAATTAAGAAAAATGGAAAAATTATAACTGATTGAGAGGTTAAGGGGGCACATTTTCATGGGCCTCCAGGCGGCAATGTGGGAAATCCGGCATGGCTGGCTACAGCAGGTAAAAATAAAAAGAGCCTAATATATTTCCCACTTGATTCTGTATAAGAAATCACCTCACTCAGTTTGTCTATTCCACCCTACCCTGTGTGTGGAGGAAGGGGGGGGTGTATAAAAAATTTACACACAGACGATGTATGCGCTAGTGATACAGTTGATACAGGTATAGAATGCATGCAAAAAGATGTTTGTTGTTGTTGTTGTTGCTGTTGTTGATGATGATAGACAAATAAACTGTGTGTTTAATTTGATGTTCATAGCTTGATTACAATTAATTTACCAGTAATTATTAAGTTTAGGGGCTTTTCTGTAAAAAAAAAAAAAAAACTCCAAACAGTGGTATATTTCGACTACTAATCACGTAGAGCACGAATATACTAGGGACGTAGCTTTAAAATATGAACAACATATTTTTAAAAATTGAACAAATTTGTGAGATGACTGTTTCGAACAGTTTGTTTACGTTTGTGAAAGAAACGTCCTAGACCAACAAAAGTTGCATTAACAGGTTCTTCACAGCTTATCTTGTTCATATTCAAGATGGCGTAATGTTAAAATAAGTAGAACATATTTAAAGAAATCGCGAAATTTGATGTTTACGTCTATTAACGTCTACCCCCATTATTAATGGGCGCACTTTGCATATTTCACGCAATCTATCGGGCGCATATATCATCACAGGTCATACGTTAGTATGCCAGTGTGTTGTTACAGGTGCGGGTCGTGGTGAGTTAGGTGTTGCTCCGTTCGTAATTTAAAATGAAGAAAGCAAGCAAGACTACGTTTCTGTGTTATATTAGCCTATTAACGAGTGCTTCTGAGTATATATTCGGCTGTAAACGAGTGTTTCAGTGCGTTATTTGCGCGTATGTGGCGCTTTGTGGAAGATTGTGATTTCATCGAGTGAGCTGAGGTTGAATGGGCCGTTGACAGAGTATGTACCACCCGCCTACATTGGTGAGCGCATTGATATTATTTTGGTGTGTTTTACGGCTCCTTTAAATCCCTAAAATCCTAAATTCGTAGTTTAGTGTCAAACCCAAATATCCTAACAGGTAGCTTAACGAGCAAATGTAGTTATACTACGTAATTCAAACAAGGTTTTTCCGGACGTTTTTACCCCACAATTCCACATTTTTTCCCAACTAACCTAGGATTATTGGTAGGTAATGCAGAACACAACTATAGTAGCGGCATTAACGTATGACTAATTGTATAATATGTGCCCACCTAACCTAACAGTACCTAACCCCACGATGGATAAATCACTATTTAAAATTTTTAAACTAACCTAGGATTGTAGCGATTTTAACTAACTTAGGATTGCAGTTATTAAAAATAATGTAGGATTATAGGGTTCCCATCTAGTCTGTGATTGTAGGGTGTTGATCGGAGATTTGATTAATATTGTATAATCTTATATTACTTTACAACCTTACAATCCTAGGTTAGTTTACAACCCTACAATCCTAGGTTAGTTAAAAAATGTAAAATAGTGATTCACCCAGCGTGGAGTTAGGTTCTGTTCGGTTAGGTGGGCACATATTAAGAAATTAGTCGTACGTTAATGCCCCTAGTATATTCGTATTCTACATGATTAGTAGAGTAGAAATATACCACTTTTTGGGGTTTTTTTTCAGAAAAACCCTTAAACTTAATAATTACCAATTAACCGAGAAATCGTGCTTGTTTCACAGTCCACGCAAATGCAACAAAAGCGTCGAAACCTTGCAGTACATCATATTTTGCAATGTATGGAGCAAGTTTATACCGTTGTTTTTTCCGCTCAATGTGTGCAACGAAGCACGTGTTAGAACTCTCCGCTGGACAACGCCCAGCGGATGACGCAACCTACCCTGGCACAGCTACAGTCAAAAACATACACCTTTGAAAATCCCCTTATATCTTAAAAAGGTACTTGTCAGATTTTCAAAATTATCACGTCACTGAACTCGCAGCATAATAAGATGTTTTGCCATTGTGAGAAATGAATAAATTCCCATTTAAAAAACCAAAGTTGATATAATTATCTTGGTAATTAATTATATATCTGAATAGACATAAGCTGTGTCTTATGAGTCCCATAGTGCCAATGACGAATTCGAAAAAAAATTTTTGATACCTTCACCGGTTCAGAAGATATTTGAGGTGAACATGTTAACTGAATAATCCTGTAAAAATACAGGATAATTTTCAATTATACTGACAAACTTCGTGAGGTGATTTCTTATGAAAACGTACAAAGAAAATGTATGGGACACTTTTTTTCCTAAAGTGAATGTTAAGGAAGGTGTGAGCCCATGAAAATTGAGTTCTGAAACTGAATTTTCGAAACACATAGAAAAAGAAGTAGGATTAAATGACAATACTCTGAACATTGTTTTGTGTTATCTGGATCCTTATCATCACAGCAAATACTGATTAATACCTTCAACCATAATGAAAATAACAGGGGTGGCCACCCTCGTTTTCCATACATCATTTGTACCGTCAGGATATATGGACGTTTAGTGAGTAGTGTGACTTACATAACGAAAATGCTTGGGACCTGCCATTTTGTTCAAAATGCACACAAATCTTCAGCTGCATAGTGATACTGTGCCTAGCACTTATGCAATACTACCTACATGCATGTATGGTATGTTGCTGTGCCCACTGCAGAGAATATNTACATACTCTAAGTAACATGTACCACAAATTAATAAGCTTACAGTATTTCCGGCATGATGGATGGAACTGTAGTGGAATTTGTTTGTGATTCAAATGAATGAAGACATGAGTGGTTATTTCAAACACTACCAAGTATCTTAGATTGATCGTGGATGCCAAGGAACAGGACCAGATGCTGAACACGACTTTTACGCATTTAAGTAAGGACATTGTCGTGCACATCATGGTCTCTGCATTCTAGCACGGAGGGTGTTTTTCAACATGTGCGAAAATCAAAATTGCCATAAAAATATCTCTTAAGGCTACTTTTTTGTAACACCCTTGACCAGGCCATTTTCAAGATACTAGAACACCACAAAGTTAAAGATGCGGGAGAATGCCTGCTAGTTACACAACACGTTTAACACGAACTGGTAAAAATGTGCTGGTGCAAGTTAAGGTGTAAGGCAATGCTTACTTGCTAGGCTGAATTGAGTTGAGAGATTTGGGTGACTATTAACAGCAAGGTCTTGAGAGCCAATGAGGTGAGAATGGAGTAGTGCCGGAATGCAAGGACGGGGGAAACGGGTGCTTGGCTGAAGTATGAGATCGTATAGTGTTCCGTGAGTGTGACAACAGCACTCCTAATGGAGCGGTTCACTTGGGCGGAACTCACCAACATGGTGCCGTGCAGCATGTTGTATTTATCAAAAGTGGCACAGAAGCCGATGTGTTCTGCACCATACCAAGTTTGTGTCTGTTGATCTACATCTGTGGGAAAAGAGGTTGTTTGCCAGAGCTGACGGACAGTGTTGTCGTGTTGTGAGAACTCTTACCTTCGAGGAAGAAGTTATACGATGGGTGGAGCGGAATCCAATGACCAGCACACGTGCAATTGACGCAAGAAATAGGTCCTCATGACTATCCACAACGCTTACAGTTCGCCTGTTGGTACCTCCAACAATATCAAACAGAGCCAGAGTTTGCTAATGATGTCCTATTTACCAACGAGGCACTGCTTAACACGCAACACATTCTTTAACTAATGCAATATGCATTTGTGGGAACGACATGAATCCACAAGGAACATTTAAACATGGACATCAGGAAGAATTCCAGGTAAATGTCTGGCCGTGTTTTATTGAGGACTGTGTGATCGGGCCGTACATTTTGCCTAGCCGTGGCCACTTATGTGAACATTTACCTCATTTTCCTGGAAGCAACGGTATAGGAACTATTGGAGGATGTTCCACTGGTTGTAAGGGTTGCCATGTGGTTCCAACATGATGAGCATGCCCAATTTGGCGTAGCTGTGCACAACTATCTGAACTCTAGGTTTGCGGAAGACTGGACTGGACAGGATGGGGGAGGGAGGTTGTGTGGTCCCCACACTTGCCGGGCCTGTCAGCACTGGACTTCTTCTTTGAGGTTACGTGCATTCGCTGTGTACAAATCTCCGGTGAATAGCATAGACTATCTTGTGGCTGGGACCTCCATCATCGTTGGACACATCACGGCTAGGGAAGGAATAGTTTCCCACATGCGTCAATCAGTAAAGCACAGGTTGGTTCATTCTGTGCATCAAAGTCAACACTACACCTTTTGAGCATCTGATGTAATGATGTGATTGGGTTGAATACATGACACACTTGTATCTGTAGTGTGACGAAGGACGGCGTCCTGCCCTCTAGACTGTCTGCTACGCCGTGCACGACGCCCTCGTGCAAGTTCAGTGTAATGCAGTGCAAGTGCGGGCAAGGTAGCATCACAACCCCCCTTCCACTCTCGTCCGGAGAAGGAAGGCGCAGAAAGGTTTTTAACAGTTAAGTAGCGGAGCTGATTAAAAGTTGATAATGCTTATTTTCCAAAGAAACGCGTTTAAGACACGAGGGACCCGGCATGCAGCTCACTGCCAAGCCGCGACTGCGTGCGCCCACCATGATTAAGTTATCGTCCAGCAGTCAAAGAAGTTGGCATGCGTCGTGCTCTGGGTGCCTTCACGTTTTACACTAATCACTTAACTGCAATAGACTCGTGTAGCTTACCAGAACCTCTTTCTTTTCGCACCCGGAGATGCCACCCCTTCTTCCCCGGGATTAGCATCGCTCTGGGAAACTTAACGTGCGTAATTTATTTATTATGCACTCGCGTATTTAGTAGTTTAGCCTATCTGGCTGGCACACGGCCAGAGTCCGCTAAGTTTCACCTTATGGCGAGGTAATACAATTTGTGCGAGGATAAATGTACGCTAGTTTGCCAACTACGTGTGTTTCAATTTGAGCACTACCTACAAGGCATTTCGGGGAACAACGGGTCCCCTACAACGCACCATCACGCACATCAACAATCACCTAAGCATGGCTCATTTACTTCATTCAGTGCTTACTACAGTTTAAGTTATGTGGGTCAGCCTTAATAGGCCCACTTCATCCAGACGTAAGTACTAGGCACGAGGAGGTCTACAGTCAACAGCGCCATTGGGGCAACTTCAACAATACAACCACTGAGGGAATGGCGTACGTCCGGGCGGTAGGTCGCCCGACTCTGAGAGTACCAACAAATTCACCTTTGACATCGCCTACAGACGGTGTCTGGCACCTAGTAGTCAGGTAACCCTTTCCAAAAATCACTCCCTTCACAGCCCCAGCACCGGCATTAAGTGGATCCTTCATTTGTATTTTGTCACTTTACTACTGATATACATTTGTCAATAAATGTGTTTGAGATTATTCTGACATGTGGCTATTTTTTCATAACCCTCTCGCTATCATTGTTACAACATGTACCGAAATACATAGGGATGTACCATGACTGACCACTTTCCACTTTGTACACACACATTTTCAATGTGGGTACTGAACTTATTGTCTAACTAGTAGGCATTCTTACCCATCCCTTCAACTATGTGTTCTGGTATCTCCCAAATGGATTGGCCAAGGGTATAACAAACAAAGATGGTTAAGAGATTTGTTATGGCAATTTAAATTGTCGGACATGTTGAAAATCATAGTCCATATCCTGAACGGTCCCGACAGACGCAACGATCCACATGAAAAGGTCCTTACTTAAATCCATAAAATTCATGTTCAGCATCTGGTCCTATTCTGGCTTCCATGACCTAAGATACTGGTGGAATCTTAAATAACCACTCGATGTCTTTATTAATATGAATCAAAAACAGGTTGCACTGCAGTTTCATACAGCAGGCTACGCATGTATCCATCGTGCAGGGAATACCATAAGCTTATTAACGTGCGTAGTACATATTTTCAGTACCTCCAGTATCTTCTCTGCAGTGGACACAGCAACATACCATATATGCATGTAGGTAGTATTGTCTATGTGCTAGGCACTGTATCACTGCAGTTGAAGTTCTGAATGTGCATTTTAACTAGAGTAATGAGTCCAAGGCAGTTGCAACAAAAGGGCCATTTTTGTTATGGAAGTCGTAATACTTCTTAAACTGGCATCAAATGTCCAAATAGGACC
The DNA here is from genome assembly GCA_002778355.1 of Clitarchus hookeri. Lineage (NCBI taxonomy): Eukaryota > Metazoa > Arthropoda > Insecta > Phasmatodea > Phasmatidae > Clitarchus > Clitarchus hookeri. Next base: position 91,864 of record NQII01004026.1, read on the forward strand.
CACGGTGGTGCAGTGGTTAGACTACTTGCCTCCCACCTATGCGAACCAACCGGGTTCGATTACCGGCAGGGTCGCTCCTGGATTTTTGCATGTAGGGATTGTGCCGGACAATGTTTTCGAAAATAGTTTCAAAACAATATTATCGCAGGCTTATACCTCACTTAATAATCAGTTTAGGTATTAGGTGTCCCATATATTTTCGTTTAACTTTTTCATAAGGAAATCACATAACAAAGTTTGTTGTGCTAAATGAGAATCACAGTGTGTGTATGTGTGTGTATATATATATATGTGTGTGTGTATATGTATATATATAATTATATGTGTGTATATGTATATATATCTATATATACATATTAGAGAGCAGGAGTGAGAAAGAAAAAGTGGAAAAGTATATGCATATTGATATTTTGAGTATATGTGACGAACTTTGTGTAAATGTATAGGGTTTGTCACTGTCTATCAACACTGTCATAAAAATGAATCTTTTCACAAATCTTCCACAAAGTAACTACCCATCATAACCGCAAAGAGAACTTTATAAAACTCAGCCAAAAAGATTTTAAAAAATGGTTAAAGATTGAAGCGAATGTAAGATACACAGATAGGGCTTTACATCATATTTATGTATATTATGTGCTATTTCACACTACAAGCTCAACACCACTCAATATCTGTGATGCCTGGTCCGAGAGACCACCTTTGCTTTATTTATACTCCTAAACAGCACCTTGCCTTATTTAAAAATTAAAACTGTTAATAATTGTATTTTAAAAATAATACTTTAATGCACATCATTTTGACAGTGATTGGTTGGTCTATGCAGAGTATCTGTGTCAAGCGTACTTTTGAGCCTAATTAAGTCATTATTTGTGAAACAATATTATTCCTTTCTGTGAAACAATAAACACAATATTATTCCTTCAGGTAGAACAACAAAAACAATATTATTCCTTCAGGTGAAACAATAAAAACAATACTACTGGTTCAGGTGAAATAACGAAAACCATATTACAACTTCAGGAGAAACAACAGAAACCGTATAATGATAATCAATTTGCAGCATAGTTTTGGTACAGAAAAGAGAGCACTTTATTTGAAGCAGATCTCATATCATATCAAAGTAACATAAAGGGCCAAAANTGGGGAATAAAAACATCTGGCACCACGAAATACCACTTCTACTTCCTGAAAAATTTTATTACATATAATTACATGCACTGCAAACTATTAAGCACTTGTGCAGATTGAACCTACTTAGCACAGACCAAACTACGATTTTTGGTATGTCTTGTGAATAAAGAGATAATTTTTTTGTAAACCACGGTGTGTTCACCATTAAATATTATGCAATTGGACAGCAATTGCAATAGCAGTTCAAGTGCCAAAACACACTGAGATCACCCCTTCATTGCTTCCAGAAATGTCTGTTTTAGTCTAGCAAAATTTATCCAAGCAAGAATTTCATAAATTTAATATAGTTAGGTATATTCTGTAAATATTTTCACTGATAAATTTTCTGATACTCTTATAAAACCGTATGTGATAAATCAGCAGCCATGTACCTAATTTTCTAAAGAAGATCTCATATATATTAATAATGTATTACTTTTTAATAACCAACACTTTTAAACGCCCTGTCACACCATCAAATTTTTTCACTAAAACTGCCTGAAATAAAGTTGGTCAAATAAAATTTGGATGGTCCTTATGCCACGGAAACGTCATTATTGCAGCCATGTTTGTCTGGAAAAGTTGGATGACTCTAGTTTCCATAAAACATTTTGCAAATTGGATGAGTTCTAAAATTTTTTTGATGTTCGATAGGCTTAGCCAATTAGAATCGTGCACAACCAAAATAGCCATTTCAGACATCACAAAACTTTAAAATGGCGAATTGCTGCAAACAAAATAAGGTTATGAAGACAATTAATTTAAATGGAAGCTCTCTGAGCAAAAATACTATTTGAAGAATTATTTCACAATAATATTAAGAACTTTATCTGCAGGAAACATCTGGGATAAATAAAATTTATACTCACTATTAAATGAGTTAAAAATAAATCACAACATTAGTTACATTTCTTCCTATATCTCACTTTGTAAATCATTTTTAAATAAAAATTCAGACAGATCCTCCCAGTAAAAAAAAATTTCACAGTGCGACACATTTTCAAATACATTCAAGATTATTTGAGTCAATTTATTGAATGGAAAAAAATTATTTGTCATATTTTGTCTTTAAATTTTAGTGTGAAAAATATGAAGGCAAAAATTTCTAATAGTATGACAGGGATTAGTTTTAACAGAAAATTTTCTGTGTACAATTTTGTTTGTGTATGAGTTGGAGTGTGAGTGTATGTGTGTGAGTTGGAGTGTGAGTGTATGTGTGTGAGTTGGAGTGTGAGTGTATGTGTGTGAGTTGGAGTGTGAGTGTATGTGTGTGTGAGATGTGCTTTCTGATGAAAAATTATTGTGTACTCTTGCACATGTTTTCGTATAATGCTCAAAACTAGTTATATGCCTAAACTACTAAATTACTTGGATTTTGAATGTTTTACTATTATGTTTGTAAGTGAACCTAGGGCCATGTGAGACATTTATACCCTGTGATGCATTTATTGTATCCTAGGTTTACACTGCACTCTTTTAGGTTTGTATTTTCTCATCCTTTTATGGTAAAATATACCCATTACCAAAACCCTCCCATAACAATCCACATTTCTTATACCTAAAGATCATTTTTTTAATAGTTAATTTTCACGATTACCAACTCATGTCTAATAACACTGATTACTTGCTAGACGTAAAAGTTTACCAAAGTTAAGGTTACCTGCTACGGGACATGACAGACAGGCACAAAATAAATTTCGAATTTTTAAGATAGCCTATTTTTCATTTCCATGAGCCTCAATTGTTATAAGCACATCATTAGCACAAACCAGTATTATACACAAGATAGGGGTACCAAAGGTCCTCTTTTAAAAGGACATATCCTCTTTTTGAGGACTTTTAAACTGTGGCCGGGTTTTAAAAAAAAATTTAAATGTCCTCTTTTCCAGTAAAAGTGAAATACAGCAAAGCTTTACTTTTTTGTAGGGTTTTTTTACGTCGTTAAAAATTTAGTACCGGTGGCAATGAACTTCCTGCATAAGTGTAAACGTTTTAGAGAATATTACGTATATTTTTATTGTTACCAATAGTTATATTTTTCTGTGGCTGCTTTTTTTTTGTTTTACATGTATAAGTTGAGAAGTGCCAAATCGATTCAAACTTTAATGATTATTTCCTAGGAAACAAAAACCTATTAGAACAAATAAAATTGTCAAAGAAATACGATCTAAATGTATCTGAAACTGAGCTGTGAGACAGTGATTAACTGTCATTTAAAAAAATTGTGCCCAGTGCTTATGTACATCTGTGTTTTGAGTAAATACTTCTATATTACTTGCTTGTGAAATATTCTGCAGTGCCTACAAACTAAATTGAATTGACTTTCATATTTAGAGTGAACATGATTATCACTTCATCTGGTTGCAGAAAAAATATTTTGTATTACTTCAAAGTAATACAGAACCGATTTTTGGATACAATTTTTTATGTAATATATTTTCAACTGCCCTGCGACATTACTGATTTTGTAATATTGTGGGTCCGCTTTCTTAGTGTAATTTTCTTACAAGCGTCCTCTTTTTTAATGCCAGCTACTTGAACATGTCCTCTCTTTGAGTGCCACATAAGCACAATCTCACACAGCGAAGCACATAATTAAGAACAAACAAGAAGAGCAACTCAGTTTAACTTTCCTTAATAGAGTACTATTGCTGTGAGTCATCGTTAAGCCAATCAGAAGCCTTGAATGCTGTACTACGTTGTGAAGTGGAAAACTGGTTTGAGAAATACGAAAGAGTGTGTATTGACTGCAGTTTCCATGGAGTAACAGATTTTGTAGTGTTGGTAATTTGATGTTGTGGGAGATCTAAATTAAAACTTAGCTTGTATATTTTTTGCAGAAATAGAAAACATAGAATGGTTTGATTGAACTAATGTTAATTGTAGATGTTTACTTACTATTTTGATTAAATCATGCTACCAACTAAAGCAACAAAAATTTCTAGCGTAGCAAAGTTGGAAAAGCAAATGAGCATTGCAAGTATTGTGTAAATTGTAACCATGGCCGAAAGAAAAATACAGGCCTGCTTGAACGCTGTTCGAATGTGTCACATTTTGCGCACTACATCAGTGACAACCCATAAGAGTGTAAGCATAATGGACGGTATTTGGCATTTTGAGATAGTCAAATAATTAAAACAGTTTAAAGTTAGTATATAACAAATCGTGTCTCACGTGGTTTGTCTTATTAAGGTGGGCAAACTAACTAATACGACAAAGTCTCTTATATTCATCAAATATGAAGGTTAGACAAATAAGCAGTTGTATGTAAACAATGGCATTTTATAATGTATTATTTTATTTATTATTACTATTTCTTACCTGAAAGGAAGCACTGCAAATACATTTTTGGAGTAAAAATAACGTAATTTTCGTAGAATACTTTGTTTTTACATAAAACATATTTATTTATACATGCCGAAGGGAAATAACCTCGTCAGAGATTTCTGTTGTTCCGGACGTAGATAAATGACGCATCTATTAATATTTGTCTTACTCCAGCTATTATGAATAAATGTATCACTGAACCAACAAACTTAAGCACTTCCATTAACATATTATCGGCTCACCCGTAGCGAGGTGTATTTTAAACTACGATACGCAAGCACTGTCACATACGTTGCAACATTTATACATGTTATTCATGCATAAAGAATTTTGCATTAATGTTTAAGATAGTATTTGCTGTTGAATTATATGCATTTAATTATAATTTTTTAGAAATTTGTTTATATGAGTGGAATAATACAAGAAATCTGGTTCCTTCCTGAAAGAGTTGCTGCATCATAATACTAAATATTATTGGAATTAAATTAAAGTGGTACACTTACAAAAATTTTCATTTTATAAAAAGTATACTTTATCTAAGAATACAAATTTACTGTCAGTATGCCTATACAATGACCTGTACTATGCTAAAGTTATCGCATAGCAATTTGTAATCCATTGAAAACCAAGNCAATACAAGAAATCTGGTTCCTTCCTGAAAGAGTTGCTGCATCATAATACTAAATATTATTGGAATTAAATTAAAGTGGTACACTTACAAAAATTTTCATTTTATAAAAAGTATACTTTATCTAAGAATACAAATTTTCTGTCAGTATGCCTATACAATGACCTGTACTATGCTAAAGTTATCGCATAGCAATTTGTAATCCATTGAAAACCAAGTCCTAGTATGGACACAAAAAACCTGCCATTTAAGACTTGTTTGCTACTGTGATTGTTCTAAATGCTTGCAGAGCCTGAGTCATTAAGATTGTAGAGCGGCAAGCAAAAATAGTATAACAGTGAGCCGCTCTTTGATATTATGGTAATTATCCAGAGTAGCAGCTTTTCAGTATAAAAAAAAAACCCCAGAAAAGTGGTATATTTCCACTCTACTAATTATGCAGAACACGATTATACTAGGGGCATTAACGCCCGACTAATTGCGTAATATGTGCCCATCTAACCTAACTGAACCTAACCCCATGATGGGTGAATCACTATTTTACATTTTTTATCTAACCTAGAGTTGTAGAGTTTTAAACTAACCTAAGATTGTAGGGTTTTAAACTAACCTAGGATTGTAGGGTGTTAATTTAACCTAGGATTGTAGGGTGTTAATTTAACCTAGGATTGTAGGTTGTTAATCTAACTCAGGATTGTAGGGTGTAAATCTAACCTACGAATTTAGTCTAATCCAGCATTTTAGTTATTTAAAGGAACCGTAAAACACACCGAAAGAATATGAATTAACTCACCTAGGTAGGTGGCGGTAGGTCCACGACCCATTCAACTGTTGTGCATCTGACCTCAATCCACAAAGCCCCATGATCTACTAAACCATTCAAGTAGCAACCGCCAGATAGGCGAATATTACGCACAGAAGCACTCGTTCTTGCGCCCTCTATTCTTAAATCACAAGCCAATTGGACGTCACAACTCGCGCCCGCAACAACACAACCGCACTGTCTCGCATCTGAAATTCCATGATGATGACGTCTAAAGACTTTGACGATGACGTCAACGACCAACAGCCAACAAGGCGACGGTACGATGCCGAAAATCACGGCATCCGAAGTAAACAAAGCGGCGGGCTGCTCGTACTTTTAACTATTTTATTTCATACGTTCTACTTATTTTAACATTACGCCCTCCTGAATATGAACAAGGTGAGCTGTGCAGAACCCATTAATGCTACTTTTATTGGTCTAGGACGTTTCCTTCAGAAAAGCTGCTACGCTGGATAATTACCAATATTTTGAGATATAGTCATAGGGTACAATCAGGTGACCTAGTTAATATGCTGTGAGAAACACAACATATACTTTCTCAAGAATCTTTTAAAACACTTAATTGTGTTTTAAATTAGTCTTCTGCGATACACCCTTCTATTACACATTAATATTTGTACCCTGTGATTAACCCCACTTAAGTGAAGACCGTGTATTGCCAATTGTAAAAACTGTATATTAAGTACTTGAAAAGTTCTATATCCTCTTAATGGGAATCTCCAGATGAAAATAAAAATCAAATCAACTCCAAAACCTCCGATTCAATCAAATTCCTAGGTTTATTTAGGAATAGTTGTTAGGTATGCTACACTGCACATCCATATGCTGAATGGCTAATATCCTCCAGTGATTATGCATAAAATATTATTTTTTTAATTGTGTAATTATTTTGGTGTAGTTACAGAAACAATCAAGTTATTTGTTCATCCCATGTTCATAGCAAACTTAGAAAAACCATAAAAGAACACAAAGCAAATACACTGCCCTAATTCAGAAAATATTGTGAATGTCACAGGCTTTTTTCACAATACATACTGCCCTTTAACGTATTGAAATTTGTAAAACTTACCATTGGTGCTTACTAGCTTTATTGTATGTAGGCTTGTAACTACAGTGGTTGATTGTTTTGCCAGATTATATTCACAGGAAAAATGATGGTACTACGTGAATTCTTGGTATAAACGTTTTTTTTATATTTATTATTTTAATGTCCTGGAGAGCAGAGCTCTATCGAGAGACTATACATAAAAATAGCAGCAAATGGTTATTTTACATATATGGACACCATATTGCTACAAGTTAAGACATCTTTTAGCAAACAATTATTTTACATACCTACAAATTTATTTCAAAGTGTTAGAGAACTTTTCAGATTTTTCTGGGTTAGTTTTACATTACAGTTACGTCTTCACATTTAAACATCTTGCATCGTAAATACTCTTAACCATTTTTACAAATATCTTTATTTGTTTGATTAAGTACTTTAATTTTGCTAGGTAGATTATTATTTATAACATCTACCCATATTTAACGGGTTTTACTGACTGCCTGTGAAAGTTGCCTGCTTGTCTTTAGTACCTACATCTACATTGGTAGTGAAAGACTGGTTTGAATGAATGTTGTTGTTAGTTACATTAAACAAATATGTCAAACTTGACAGTTGAATTTGCATTTTTAGTGGTTTGATATTACTTATTTGACAGGGGCCACGGTAGCTGAGCGGTTAGACTGCTTGCCTCCCACCAAGGTGAACTGGGCTCAATCCCTGGCCGAGAAACTCCCGGATTTTCGCAAGTGGAAATCTTGCCGGACAATACCACTGGTTGGAGGGTTTCCTCTGGGATCTCATGTTTCCCTCACCCTTGCATTCCAGCGCTCCTCCATTTCCACCTCATTTCACCCTCATCGGCTCTCAAGACCTCGTTGTGAAAAGCCGCCCAAATATCTCTCAACTCAACTGTTTGACAAGTTTACATGATGGTGTCAAAACGGGAAGACCATACAGTATTTTTAGTGCCCACTTTTGTAACACTAATTCTTCTGTAATACTCTTTTTTTTTCTTTGGCCAGTCACACATCACATACATATATTGAAAATGTGGGTGTATTAATGCATAATACACATTTTACCTTATTGTTATTGGCTTCGATTTAAAACTGTTGAGTATGCCAATAACAGGCACAATTTTTTATTTCATAAATGCCACATGTTCAACCCAGCTTAGTTTATGGTTTATATTTAGGCCTCAGTACTTGGCAACATTCACTCGAGAAATGGGAATACTATTAATAATCAAGTTAAAAGTTTTGATTTCAGTACTTGATAATCTTGTAATAATCATATAGTTTTTTTATCAATGTTTATTGTTAGTTTATTATTTACAAGCCATTTATAAACCTTATTCAAATTTTTTTGCATATAATACGATAGTTGAGCTGTTGTAATTGCTCTATAAAAAAGGACTTGCATCATTTGCAAATAGGAACAGTAGTCTCCTAGTGGCAATCCTCCAATATCATTTATGTAGATTAAGAATAAAATTGGACCCAATACTGAACCTTGGGGTACTCCACGTTACTTCCAACTCTAAACTATCAGTACCATTCACTGAAACATATTGCTTTTTGTTTCCTAGATAACTTTTAACTGTTGGGATTGTTACGAGTCAAATCCAGTGCTGAGCATGATGCCTTATGAATTATAATCATAAATATACTCAATTGTGCTAAAACATTTATTCTTAAGCATGCTTTGTAGGTGATTATTTAGTAACATATAATACTTCATTTGAAAGCCTATGGGGCCATTGACAAGCCCGCACATTTTAATGATTAGTGTTTGAAATGTATGTTAAGCACAAATAAGACTGTACCTAATACACATCATTTTTCTAGTCCTAAAATTTTTTCAAAAATTGTTTTTCTAACAGTTATATGTTTTCAAAAAGTATATAATCTGGATAATGTAAATATTCTTAAATACCATTGTGTGGCGGTTTACACAATGCTGTAGAACTCCGAAATTAGGGAAGGAATTGTATTTCTGAAAGTCTACGTACAATTTTACCTTGATAAGTAGATAACTATTGATGGAGTTAAAAAAATTGTATAAGTTTCAATTCAGTTTCTTTAGTATAAAGTTTCTCTTGTCATCAGTGATATACATATTCATGGTTGAATAAGCGCCAGCACACTATTTCACACGTGCTCCTTGGCACACAGTAAATAAAGCTCCTTTGGTATCAGATAGGTTAGGTGGACTGCATGAAATAACGTATTACGCGAACGCCTGCCCAGTCTAATATTTCCTTCATTCGCACAATTTAAAAGCTAGAATACCCCAGATAATACCTGGTGATGTAAATTGTAAATCTAGTACGGCAATAAACAATATCCACGTGCCTAATAACAAAAACATCTTTTACATAGATGCAGTAAAATTATTTAATTACATATTAAAATTCCAACTTTTCTGTCACTAATTTAATGAACACTAGAAAAAAGTCCATGCTTACAAATAAATGTAAGCTTCGTGTGAAAAAAAAATTCTGAAGTGCGTAACGTTCTTACCGAATCCACATCATCTGTCTTTATACAACCCGCCATATATATTTCACCACCTATAAAAATATATTCAATTAAAATTAACATTTAAAAATAATTTTAAATCATGAAGCATCTCTTCAGCTTTACTCCTGCAAAAACCACATTCGCCTACCCTTTGTATTAATTTATTAATCACTGTTCAAACAAAAAAACGCTGTATTTCTATACATTCTTATGGGGCCATTCCAGGCAGTTGTCACCACTTGACATTACAAAATTAGAGAGGCAGATATACTACGCAAAATCACTCCATTATGTCTATGTCGTGATTGTAACCAGGTCACTACGCTTGCATTGTGATATATCTGTTCTTATCTTTACAACTGTGCTTGTGAAATGTCTATGACAATTCTGTCAGGGCCTTAATGCTTCACTTCACAAAAGCACCAGTGATACAGACATCCTAGTCCTGTTCCATATGCACAACCAATTTATATGAACATCTAAAGTCACAAAAACATAAGTTTAAACAGTTATTAAGTCATCTACAGTTGTTTTACTCTTTGACAGTGTTCTGCATTTTGTTGTTGGGCTTCCCAATAGACGGTCCAACAAATTATGCTGGCACATTTCTTTAGACATAAATAATAGAATAAGATTGACAGAAAACCATACTTGTGATGATAGAATGCATAATTTTATAGTATATTTATTTCACAAGCTCCTACTAAACTTTACACAACATAACCAAACTATGACACACACCTCGCACATTATGCTTAGTTTACACCACATACATCACGTCACATTCTCAATCATTACACTTTTGGCGCGGATATCAACATAACTACAGAAAATACCTGAAATTACTACTGTAAAGACCAACTTAATGCCTCTCACCTCGTTTGTATCACTGTCGTTGAGGCGGTGTGCAAGTTTCCCGATTATTATATTCTTGTGTTTGGTGCGCCAACCTTTTCGCATTTTATTGAATTAAACCATCATAAATATAAGTTAGTCAATTCTCACACAAATGAAATCTTTTCATTTCTGCTTCAAATAACACTGTCAACAGAAACAAATAACAGAAACAACGCTTGACGTATTATTTGAGATGGACATGTTGGAAGTCAAAGCCATCTGGTGGTGTGTTGTAGAAACACTTTTCAAAGTTTAGTATTTTAACCAATCACAAAACAAATTTATTTTGTAGAAATATTTTAGTTTACGATTTGCACTATTATACCATACTTATTTGGAATGTAGTTTGAATCATTGTTTCTTGCGGATATGTATTATCAGCAGCACATCGATAAAATAAAAACTATTACGCAGACGAAAAAATAAAAATAAATTTTACTACAGAATTCATATCCGCTCAATTATTGCCCGTTCAATTTCTTACGGGGGTAAATGAAGGAGGTATTGTTTCATATTACAATAAAACTAACTACAAACATAATTAATGCCAGCATTGAAATAAAATAGGATCTATTTTTAAGCAGTGAAAATGTGTTGTGGTGCAATTGCGACCACTGTCAAACCAGTCGTATATTTCAAAAATACTATTTATTGAAGTTCACGTTTGTGTAATTTCAATTTAAAAGTGACTGAGAGTAACCACTTTTGTCTGAAATAATTTTTTCAAGTTATTACGTATGATGGGTTTTATAAATACATTTGCAATTGCAAGCAAATTCAAGAAGTGGATTCGGGTGATGGTTATATCATTATTTTGTGGCAACAACTATGTGGTATTCGCGGTCCGCTAAGGTGAGATTTTTTTTAGAGCAGATGCTTACAACCAACGACATATTGCAATCATGGTCAGAAACTTGATGCCGTAGAATACACAGCGGTACATAGAACGGAAACTTCCATGCTCTCAAATGATGCACTATGTGCAGCGCACCTAGCGGTTGTAGACTTGAACTAACCCATCGAGCGGGTGATTTGAACTGAAAACTCGAATTTCAGACTTAAACTTAACTATTTCTTTACATATATACATAAATTTTATTTATGCCATATATATTTGACTTATGTGAGTAAATTATAAATATGTATCATAAATATACATTATAAATATATATATTAATATAGTGTGCCACTAAGAAATTAGCAGTACCATTACTGTGCACGCCTGAGAAAGTATTGTCTACAACAGCAGTAAGAACGCTCTTACGCGACAAATAAGAAACGAGCGCACCCTACATGTTCATATATATTTAGAAACTGGCTAACATAATATTATAATTACATTAATATTTTAATGTAAAATTTTTTTTTCTGAAATCGTCTACATTGTCAATTTTTCTTTAAATATGTATGCTAAATATTGCCACGTGTCAACTTTAATTGTACCATATTTATAATTAGCATCAAATTTGTACAAAACTAGCTCGAAAAAAAAATATAATGACAAATTAAGATCATATTCTTGATACTTGTTTTCACTAAACACCCGTGCAAGAATGTTCGTTAAAAACAAACGGAAATTGGAATTGTACCTTGCAGTACATTAGCAACTATTTTCTTGTAACAGATGATCATTCTACACTGATTTGTGTAGTTGAAATTGCCGAATTGTGATTGGCCATAATAGACTGCACCATAAGAAAATATAAAATTTTATATCCTTCTTGCTGCGAGTAGGCGGCCATTCCACATCGTAGGTTGTGTTTTATAGTCTGTCTCATGTAAGTTGGCGAGATTCTGACAGTTCGACGAAAGTAGCGCCAATGTTTACTTTTCGTTTATGCACCCTTTCGCAATCAGCTGGCGCATTAAGTGGAGGCTGTATTTTTATTAATATGCTGTCAGCTAATCAACTTGCCATTGTACTGTAATGCTAAAAAAATGTTAACATATTTTAGACTGACATCTGTTTAAAAAAAATTAAAAGGTTATAAACATAAAAATATAAAACCTTGCAAAAAATGTAATATTTGCTAACTCTTTTTTAATTTGTCCGAGATAGTGAATTTTGGTTAACATTTGCGAGACGGTAGTTGTAGCTATTATCACACTTTGGACGTTAGAGCTAATATATTCGAGATGGAAATATGTGACAAGGAATAACGTTATAATTGCTTAAAAACTATTCACGCATGTCCCACTTTCTTCGGAAACAAGGAAATGAGTTTTCGGGTGAACAATATGGCGTATAATTTACGTAGACGAACTATTACCGGCCTAATATAAATTACTATTACTGAAAATCGATGTACATGAAATATATGTTACGTTTAAAATTATGCATAGCTCGCGAAAATATTGTAATCTGTTTGTAAATTTGTTATATAATGCACACAAAAGTTATTATTTTCTGGCTGGTAATCCTTCGCAAAAGATTCGATAGATGGCGTGCAAAACATATCAAGAGCGAGGTGTGAGACGCTAGCTTTTCTCAATAGATCGCGTATTTTTAAGTTGACTGTTCTTCTATTACGGGCTAGGAACGACACGAATTAAAAATATGTTTCGTCAAATTATTAGAAAAAATAATTTAACTATGTTATGCAATATTTTTGTATGCTTTTGGAATTAATATCAGGCTCGTGTGGAAAGCATGGTTGGAGAGGGGTGATAAGATGTGAACATAGGTTTTGAAATTGTGTTTCATTTGGATATGGATCGTTTTAATGTGCCTTTAATTTTGAACACCTAAACCTTTCTACTTTAGCACGAAGTTTAGTTTCTAACACTAGAAACTGCTGTTTTATGACCACATAAAATAAAATGTGTTAATTAATCTAGGAACTCTTTCTTATCCGCATATTTTATGCTTGTCTGATGTGTGTCGACAGTGCACTCAGAATAGCCAACGTAATATTAAGTTTGTTTCGAATACGTCAAGTTACCACTCACTGACTGTCAAAATCTCGCCAACTTATATGAGACAGACAATAGCACGCGCCATAAAGAAGCGCATGTTCCATTTTCTACTGTTATTTCTTACTGTGATTGTAGCACAGCCTTAACTCACAATTCCACATACTTTACTGTAAATCCGACATTACGAAAATGCAAACATTAAATTTTCAAATGCCTATAGCGGGAAGAAAAAACTCCTACACTCTAGTGGTCATGAACCTCAACTAACAATTGTGTTCTGCCTACCGCCATAAAATATTCCACCCAATACTTTACGAGCGTTCTCACGACTCACGATACCAACGATCGGAGAAAGAAAACGCAGTAGAGTACGCAGGCAAGTTGCTAAGGAACAACCAGCTGTTTTCCAAAATTAAACTACTTTTCTGCCAATAGTACTATCAAAATACTTATTAGTACAATTAGAGACTATAACCACATTTCATACAAATAATATCTTTGAGTTGTTTGGAAATTAATTCAACTAGAATATACACATGTTAATCAAAGTATTTCATTCATCTAAAAGGATTGGGCTGTAGAAAACTCAGATGTAAATAAACACATTTCTCACTGCTCAGCATGTGAATTTTAGAGTTGTATTGGTGATGCATGAATCAATTTAGGGATATATGCAGAAGAAGAAAAACATTCTATATCATATTTAGTCTTTTCAACCACCCGAATGATGTAAACTGGCATTAACATTAAAATGTCAGAGTTCTACAAAAAAAAACTTTGTAACGACCTTTAATGAAAAGCCCAAGAAATCCTCCAAAATACAAATATATTTTATTGGCAAGAAATGATTGGACAGCCAGCACTCGTCGAAGAAGTACGCACCTGCGGAGAGCTACGGGGAGAAGTTTGTTATATCTTATTAGAACTAACACACACACGCTGTATAAGTAAGTAACCTTTTTCATGGTTACTTTACTGAAAGGCATCGCGCCGTTTTAAATGCCATACTTGAAAGATTGAACTGTTTCCCCCTTACTCTAGGCAAACAAATACTGTAGCAAGGTTCACACAGAGCCACCAGTCACCCACCATTCCCTAACCTTGTCTCCAGTAGAGGGGAGAGGATAGGAGTCGTAAACTTTGGACGGTGCACACCAGACCAACATATATAAATACTGTTATTTCCATATAGAACCACCTGTTTGCGACTGCAAAATGAACAGCCTCTGACTGACATGCAAATGCAGGTATCTCCACCTGCAGTGCACATTATTGCCTATGACACAGAAGTGCAATCCGAAGCAAAACAGCTGAAAATAGACCGAGAAATCACGACCCCTCAGGGCAATGACCAGCCCCTGCAGGGCACAACTCAAGGTGACCTTGCCGCGCAACAGTCTGAACAGGCTAATCACCCACAAATTAAGCCCTTCACAGTTTACCTGACGAATGAGCAGACATATATTGCACTCAAGAAGAAACTGGACGAACGCATGACTCTGTCATGGAGTGCTGTCTGTGTCCGGACAGAGAGCATTCGTGTTCACACAAGTTCAGTGAACGACTTCACAAATACAGTCCATGTAGTGAAACAACTAGGATACCAGCACATTCTGCTGCGACAGGCAGACTAAATCCCAGTGAAACTCGTGCTCTGCCAAGTGCAAGCTCACATGCCAATGGACTTCCTGCAAGAGGAATTCCAACGACTACAAATGCATGTGATGTGAAGCTGGTTCATCACAGACATCAAACAGGTGAGCGATCAACAAATTCGTCATCGAACTCCCCCATTGGACGAACACAGTGCCCTACTACGATCTGAAAAGCTTCGTGGGCTTTCAGATTAAAGTTGAAGAATTCCAGCACCCGATTGGACATGCTCAGCGCTCGTGTTACCAGTGTTTCAGCCATGTGGCAGCTGGTTGTAATGTAGCACCCAGGTGCAGGTACTGCAGTGGCCCACACACCACAAAAGAGTGTGAAATTGAAATGACTGCAGCAAAGTAAAGTGTGTAGGCTGTGGTCTAATTGTACTCATTATAGGGGCTGCCAAACTTACAAGAAGGTAAAGTGGAGCCGTCTAGCAACTCGGACAAGGTAAGCTCTCCAGCAGCAGTCCCGAGCTGCTATCCGTGAAAAGCAGTGCACAAGAGCCTGGCAAGTGCAAGCGGCACCTCAATATGCCACACACGGGCCTCAGTTGGCACCTCAAGAGCCGTAGCGAAATACCTTTTTGCCCTACTGATCTCAGAGCCAACAACCACAGCCTGCACATACACAAAAATGGTATGAGTTGCTCGAGAACGAGGCTGCCTTTATAGCACTCGCTAACAATCCAATTCCCCAGCGACCCAAGACTCTAATTGGGTATGAAGCCACCCCGATGGGAAAAAAAAACTTCTACGAAGGGCAAGAAGTCTCAAAAGGCTTCAAAAAATCATAACATAAGTACATCTTAAATTCATCAAAACATTATTCATTCATAAAAGCAATTAGAGGAAGATGCGGTTAAGTGTGTCAGCAAGTTAAGTGAGCCATTTGAATTTAAAATATTATGATGGGATATTTCATTCAAACAGGAAATTTTATATGTACTAGTGGTACTACTGCATTGTTGAAAAACAGATGGCAAATGTTTTTTGCAAAAGATTTTTGTTGACATAAAATTGTTTGATTATTGGAGGTAAAAGTATTTATTTGTCAGTATGTTGTAATATTATAAAAAATTTTGGTTACCAAGAAATTTTTTCGAAGTAAGTCTATATTACGTTGCTCGGAATGACGTTTGCAGTCACATTGTAATTTTGCTCAGAAAATTCATATTGGCTCTTATAACATAAATAAAAACCAGGTTGGGTTAGTGGGGTAAAAAAGGTCAAAATTTAGTGGGGTTAAGTGGTCCATGGTCCATATAACCTGACACATTTATACAGGTTGGTTAAAATGCCTAGAAGAGGACAACAAACGACAGATAGATCGTATACTGAAGTGGCTCTTAAGTCAGCTGTAGAAAAAGTGCTTAGACAGTCCTTCTGAAAATGTTAACTGTTAATGTTAACTTCAGACCATGTACAGAACATTTATTAATGTAAAAATGTATACATGATCGGTAATTTTTTCTTTTAATCTATAATAATTAAGATTTATTTGGCTAATTAATATCCCTTTACAAATAGTTTGCTCTTGTACATTTTTATTTAAATCTACACTAATTTCAATAATAGTTTTATCTGAAACCGTAGTTGTTTTTATATAAGTACAGTCAATTATATATAATGGTCTTCTATCAAAACAAGAGTAATAATTACATTCACCATCAATACTAAAAGTTGGTTTATAATATAGTTAATTGTTTCTATAATTTTGTGTAGTTTTTTTTTTCTTCTAAAATCGTGATATGCTAAATACATTTTATGAAAAAATCCAGCATCATAATCTAAATTCCAATATTTTTTAAGAAAACTTTCCATTCTTCCATTTACAATAGAAATATATCTCACGTCACAATGATCAAACATAGAAGCATAAACATATTTTTCATTAGGATCTTTTCTATTAGTTTGAAAACCAACAACTACAAAATCATGTATATCAAATTGTAAATTATTAAATTAATATTTTATCAAAATTAAATGTTTTTATATCTTGAGGAACAGCTTTTTCTAAAAATTGCCAATAAATAAAACTAAAACGCGTTGCTAGATTTTTATAGTTTTTTTTCTTTCAAAACATTTGCTATATTTTCTTAATATTCTGCAATTGGCCTCATAACTTCTTATCTTTGAATTAAAACTTTTCCTGGATCAGAATAACTTTTATCAACAGTTCCATCAATTTTTTTTTAGTTTGATAAACAAATAAACAATTATTATCAGATGAATTTCTAAAAAAAATGTCATTTTCTATAAGAAAACATAACAAATATTTTTTAATTAATAAATAATTTCATTTGTTTTATTAGTATGAATATAATTTTTTCAGGATATTTATAATTAACACCACTCATTTTTAAATAAGGTCTTTCTTATGGTGAGCAAACTAAAGTATGCATTATAGTTGCTAAACCAAGATTATCAATTGCTTCAATTATTTGTCCCTGTTTTAAAACTTTAACACTTAAAAAATCAAAATGGAAAAAAATTTGAAGTTACATAAAAATTTTCATTTCCACCATAATTACTTTTTTTGTAATCTAAATTGTTCATACTCATATGCATTATTTGGAAAAGAAAATCCATCACCAATATTTTTATTGAAATAGATTATATTGGTATAAATATTTAAATGTTTATTAGTTTTATCTGTTGGAGGAAATGTTTGCCTCTCAAAAGTTTCAATAACTTTAAAACTCATTTAAATAGAAAACAATTATTTACGAATAAAAAAATAAAATATCTAGAAAAGCAAATATCTAGAATGAAATTACTCATTGAAAAATTTAGAAATAAAATAAAACAGAAAAGGTCGAATATGAAAAATATGAAAATTAAAAATATNTTAAACCAAGATTATCAATTGCTTCAATTATTTGTCCCTGTTTTAAAACTTTAACACTTAAAAAATCAAAATGGAAAAAAATTTGAAGTTACATAAAAATTTTCATTTCCACCATAACTACTTTTTTTGTAATCTAAATTGTTCATACTCATATGCATTAGTTGGAAAAGAAAATCCATCACCAATATTTTTATTAAAATAGATTATATTAGTATAAATATTTAAATGTTTATTAGTTTTATCTGTTGGAGGAAATGTTTGCCTCTCAAAAGTTTCAATAACTTTAAAACTCATTTAAATAGAAAACAATTATTTACGAATAAAAAAATAAAATATCTAGAAAAGCAAATATCTAGAATTAAATTACTCATTGAAAAATTTAGAAATAAAATAAAACAGAAAAGGTCGAATATGAAAAATATGAAAATTAAAAATATTGGCAAAAAAGTTGAAGCAGTTGAAGAAAATAAAAATTAGATAGCAAATTTAGTTATTGTTATAATTAAAAAAGTAAGTTATCCAAAAACACAAGAAAAAAATTCATTTGCAAAAAATTAATTATGATGAATAAGATCATTTATCTGGAATCGAAACAATATCAATTAATCTTGGTGTAGATATTTCTAAAAAGTTAATGTTATTAGTGATAAATTTTATTTAGGAGTTTTTAGACATCATTTTTATATTGGTGATACACAAGTAAAAATAAACAATAATAAATTATTTGTTAAAAATAGAGTATGAATTAAAAAATTTACTTGCTAATATGTTAACAAAAATAACACAGAGAAATTGTAAATAAACATACAAATAACACTATAATAACTATACACAAATAGATTAAGAAACCAATTTGTTATATAAAAAAAGAAATTAATTCAAATAAAAGTTGGAAATATAATAATTTTTTATACCAATTTATGATAAATGTATTAAAGGACTATCATTTTGGTAAGAACCAAATACACAAGAAAAATTTTATTCATAGAGAACACCAAAATCTGGTAAAGGATATAAAAAAATATAATAAAATACCCAAAGAATTAATTTGGATGACAGATGTTCGAAAATTAATTGATATATTATTATTCATCCTTTACGTTAGGTTGCATGCTTCGTCGCAGTGTTCGGCAGCATCCTTTATGTTATTCTCTATGCGTTGTGGAAGTGCACTGCAGCGACCTTTATATTATGCTGCGCACGTCGTTGAAGTGTTCTGCAGCACCTTTATGTTATGTTGGGCGCTTCGTCGTAGTGTTTGGCATCATCCTTTATGTTAGTCTGCGCGCATCGTTGCAGTTTTCAGCACTAACCTTTATGTTATGCTGTGTGCATTGTTGAAGTGTACTGCAGTGACCTTTATATTATGCCGCGAACGTCGTTGAAGTGTTCGGCAGCATCCTTTATGCCATGTCATGCGCATTGTTGAAGTGTTCGGCAGCATCCTTTATGCCATGCCACGCGCATTGTTGAAGTGTTCGGCAGCATTCTTTATGTTATGTTGCATGCTTCGTAGTAGTGTTCGGCGTGAATCTTTATGTTAGGTCGCGCGAGTCGTTGAAGTGCACCGCAGCATCCTTTATGTAATGCTGCGTGCTTCGTTGCAGTGTCCGAGATACTTTCGAGAGCCTCGCTTAACATGTTAGGCTCCTTTATCGTTGTACACAGTATCGTTCTTTATGATAGGCTGCCGATGATGAGATACTTTCGAGAAACTTGAGTAACGTGTTAGGCTCCTTTATCATTGTGTATGGTAGCATCCTTTAGGATTGGCTACCAGCTTCGACAGTGTTGACACTTTTGAGAGCTCTGCATAATATGTTAGGCAACCTTTATCATTTTGTATGGTTGGGAAGACTCTGATATGGCCCTCGCACATATGTTGGGAAGACTCTGAAATAACTCTCCTGGCTTTGAATGCAAGCGTGTGGTGTGTATCGTCTAGTAGGAAGGACTTAAATTATATTCTAATTTGGGAAAACTCTGAGATAACCCTCCCGGCTTGGCATGTAAGAGCGTGAAGTATATCATGTCGTAGGAAGGACTTTAATTGTTAAGTGATTTTGGGAAGACTCTGAGATAACCCTAAAACCCCTCAATCCCTCATTGTCCAAAAAGTAGTCATCCTCCATATTGAAAATTTGAAAACAAAATGGCCACCATCGCAATGGAATGCCAGAGCAGACTCTTTCTGCACTGGCTGCTAAGATGGCTGCCGTCGAACTGGAATGCAAACTCTTAATGTTTACATTTAGCTTGGTAAGGTTCGGTGTCCGTGTGTCCCTGTCATGAATCTGCGTTTAAACATACTATTTCTAACTACTGGGATACTTAACCCATTATTCTTAAGTTTCTTCAAAATAAGTATGGCTGTAGACATGATGTGCTAAAGTTAACTTTAAAAACCTTTTATGAAAGGCTTATGGCTCAATTGTCGACACCACTTTGATCATAGTAAGGAGTAATACCTGTGATGTGAATTTGTTGACTGTAACTTGAATGGGTGTAAAATGTCTATCAACTATGCTTATAAGCAGGTATGAGTTATAACTGACCACATCTCCTTGATTGATGTTAGGATCTGTACCTGTGATACATATTTGACAGATATAATTTAAATGGTTCGAAACTGGCTACCAATTATGATTAAAGAAAGCTTGATTCATAATTGGCGACATCACCTTGATCTAGGTCATGAGTGGTACCCATGACACGAACTTGATGTCTATAGCTTCAATGGATGGAAATGGCAGCTAATTAGGCTTATAAGAAAGCTAAGTGCATAATGGGCCATGTCATTTTGGTATAGCTTATAGATTATGAGTTGTACCTTTGATGTGGATTTGATGACTGTAGCTTCAATTGATGGAAAATGGCAGTTTGCTATGCTTAAAAGGGATCTTAAGGCATAATTGACCATATGACTTTGATCTACTGTAGGTCATGGGTGAAACCTTTGATATGAATTTCAAGGGACGAAAAATAGTGGCTATTTGTGCTTAAGAAAGGCTTAAGGCATAATTCATTTTTCATCTTGGTTGGACTTCTACTGGTCTAATATGTTCCATTTTCCATTTGCATAAATTCAGCGGTCTTTAAAAGATGTCCAACTGTGCCTCTAAGTTCGTGAGTGTCCGACATAAACATAATGGATTTATAACATGGCCTGAGGTAAGGTAACCACTGTCCTGTATTCGAAGCTCAGGCTTGCTACTAATTACTTAAAAATACCTAAACTCATGTCTATGCCTATTTAAGTCAATATTGCATCGAACACATGCGAATAATCAAAGTTTATGAGGTCACATTAGCATTCAACTCGAAAACACGAGCCCGAAAATATAAAATAATTAATATATTTAGCCTACTCACACAATTCTATGTTTATAAAATTCAATATGGTGCTTGTCATTGCCCGTAATCTCTTTTTCTTAGATAATCAAATTCTCTTTAAAAATGCAAATATACTAATTTAACATTTTAAAAAATGTTTTAAATTAAATACATTACTTTTATTTATAAAATTATGCTTGGCATAATCTATGGTTGTGTCATAATATCCTATAAATCCGTCTTGGAAATACGAACCCACAGACATGTTACTCGACATAATGTTTTCTGTAAATTTTAAAAGTGAAATAAAAAATATTAAATAAAATAAATTACTTTTATTTTTTCAAATTTTTCTTTGCATAAATGATTGTTTTACATCACAGTCAATTTTTTTATAAATATTAATTTACTCACTAATTGCTTGATACATACATCTCGTATGAATTATTTCTTTTCAAATAAACATATCCATGCCTATTTTATGCTACAGCAATTATGTAGATATTTTTATATACACATAACTTAAATCTGTGCTGGCACCTATGTCATAATGGCTCAGTGGACTTAGGTGTTTGCCTACCAATCCAAGGCCCGGCAGTTCATCACTCCTCACCTCCACAGCTTTTTATACTGTATTAAATAATATCATGTCGATAGAGGCGAGTGACCTCATACAGCACATGGAACATTGCCCTTAGCCTCCAGCCGACACCAGTGCTCATAGCTGCCGATGACATCATAAAAATACACTAGCACTGCCTAGCAGACTGTGGGGAACCAAGATGGTGCCCTTGGTTGGCAACAATATGGCGGCCAACAATAGCACTGTGATGATGGGAGAACCAATCTGGCAGCATACAGCAGACAACATCCAAGATGGCTGCTTACAGACATTTGAGATGACAGCCAACAGCAGATGGCATCCAAGATGGCAGGTGGAGAGAGAGAAATAGGCGAGAAGGAATGACAGAGCAGGAGGTACCAAGGTGGAATGACAGAGCAGGAAATGGAAAATTATAGAAAAAGATGGCGAGGTAGAATGATAGAGCATGAGGTGACATCCAAAATGGTAGATGGAGGTCAATGTCTATGTCATATAATATGGTGGATTTAGGATGTAGGTTAAGGTCAAGGTCATATATCAAGTTCATCAAAAATGGCAGATATATGAAGGAGGTTATGGTGAAGGTCAGATGTCAAGGTTATCCAAGAAGTCGGATCCAATATGGTGGCTATTCCTCAGGTCCTCTGCCAGATGCCATGTGCGCTTGGTCAGACTATTTCTAACTACTTATATAGACTGAGTACTCTCAGCCCCGTTCCTCGTTTATGGGACGCCATTCAACTATGCCGTATTTGGCTGTATGACGTCACAAACAGAGCATGTAATTTTGAATACACTTTTTTGATTTTAAAGGCATTTGCACAGATATTTTTGCAGGCACGTGTTTCCATCGGACAATAAGTAAGCTTCCCAATATATTAATTTTTTTAATTGTCGCATTAATTTTTTTTAGTCAATATAAAATAAAAGTTAAAATGTATGTTGATACGTCTCACATATTTAGTTACTTCGTTACGTTTATTAAAAATATACCAAGTATACGCTATTGGAAAATGCAAAATGATCACCCGTTTGAAATGATCCCACATGAATGAAGGATGTGTTGAATAATTATACAGGTTGTACACTGTATATGATAACGGATGTCATCTTGGGGAATATGTAAAGATGAGGGGTCCCCCCCTCCTCCAATCTACATCTGCTCCACATCACCTTGACGGCATTGCCTAGATACGGTGCGACGTCATCGGGTTATGATTGCAATACCGGCAACAAAACTCCACCAATTGCAACAACAGGTGGAATTAGCATGGAACACTACAATTGATGCTAATTTCGTTTTTAACCATATAATTGCGGCCTAATATATATATATATATTTTTATTTTTTTATTTTTTTTGCAAAATGCCCCAAAAAATTTCAATACTAAAGTATAAAAGATTATTAAAAACACTTTTAAACAGATTGAAAAGATTACGATTAAAATTTCACAATTAATAATATTGGGCTTAAATAAAATTACAAAGTAAATGCCCAAATATAATCAATGCCCATTAAAATACTAATTTTTTAAAGTATTCCCTCTATGAAGTCCACCCCATGTTCTCTCTCGAGCAGTCTTTAGGTCAGCCCCTCCCCCCCCCTCCCCGCCGGGACCATGAGCTCGTGACGTCAGTTGAGGAAATTCCATAAATGTAACGCTGATCGTCTTGGTGGTGCAATCACAACCCGATGACGTAGTAGAAGCGTCGCACCATATCAAGGCAATGCTGTCAAGGTGATGTGAAGCAGACGTAGATGAGGTGGAGGGGGGGAACCCCTCAACATTGTCCAATCGACCAGCTGATCGCGGCACGGAAGCCAGGCTTCATCCTTTAGTCCCACACCACTGGGCGTCGAATGGTGATATAGACAGGTATTTTGAATAACCCAGCTGATATCCCTCGTAGGACACGTAATTCAGCAGCATAGCAGGCGAAAATGATGCGATGTTCCAGGTACACTGTCACAGTTTTACTGGTAGAGGACATCTCCTTAGCATTGTAGGAACTGCAACAAAATTGGCTGGATGATTGTCTGGATGTATCGTTCACTGTTAAGTGTTCCATCAATACACACCAGAGGCGTGCGGTCATTGTAGGCAGTTGCACCCCATACCATGATGCCAGTAGTTGGTCCTGTATGTCGCTGCCGTATACACTGTGGTTGTTACCGCTCTCCTGCTCGACGCCTCACTTGCAAACGACCGTCACTGGCACCAAGGCAGAATGTGCTCTCACCATTAGGCACAACTCCGCGAATAGTTAGAAAATGGTGGTTTAAAGACACCTTCGTGACACGGACTCACGAACACACGGACCCCTCCCCCCCCCAAACCTTGGTAAGAAAACGTAAACATCATGCTCTTGTATTCCACTTCTGCGTCGGCCATATTGGCAGCAAGTGCACCGCCATTTTGTTTTCAAAATTATGACAACAGCAATTTTGTTTTCAACATTTGCCAAGATTTTCTAAAATTTAACTTTACAAAAATTTAATTTTACAAAAATTTACTTTTACAAAAAAATTTTCAAAACTATTTTTTTTTAAGTTAAAACAATTTATTTAACATTTTAAAAGTAAAAAAAATATTTTATATTTCAAAACTAAATAATTTCTCGGACATTATATGGCGGCCATATTTGTTTTTTACTACATAGTCGCAGGCAACGGCTCCATGCGACGAACCCCCTAAGCCATTAAATCGCCCAAAGCTACAAGCAATGTTATTTCTCAGGTTTATATAATTATTATTCATACGAATTTATTAATAACTGTTTAAAGCATCAATACTGTGATTTATTACACACATTTCAGTATCTCCCAACGTAAATATAATTAAGCAGGTTTATATAATTATTCATATGAATTTATTAAATACTTTTGCAGTATATTCCTCTGTAAGATATTTTTTTTTTCTCAGATGTACATAATGAATATTGAAGCATGTATGAGTTTATTAATAACTGTTTGCAGTATCATTATATTTAATACACATGTCAGTATTTTGGGCCAAACTAAATATGATTCATATGAATTTATCAAACACTTAGTACAATATCAATACTATTATTTAAGACACATTTCAGTGTTGATGAATCCCCCTTACCCTTGGTGCCGCGGTGGAACAGGGGCTAAACACACAGTTTCTTCCAGCGTAAAATAATTGATTCTTTAATAGTACAAAATAATGTAATGGATATTGAACAAAGTAATTATTATTCATATTAATTTATTAAACACTCTTTACTTGTTTCATATATGCACAGGTGTATAACTTCTTTCCTTTACAAGTTTCTTCCATAGTAAAATAATTATTTTAAAAAAATCGATTATTATTTAATAGTACTTGAAGCATGAACTCGACAGATGTGTAATATGTGCTGGTTGGTGCATGTATGTAACTTGTACAGTATATCATGTTTATTTAATAAATATTTATATGAAATTATAGAATACCTTTGCAGTATATTCCACTGTGAGATCTATTTATTCTCATGTGTACATAATGGATATTGAAGCATGAACTCTACACTTGTGATTATAACCTGTTTCCTTTACAAGTTCCTTCCACCACTACCATAAAATAATAATAAAATTAATTTTTTAATAGCGCAAAATAATTTATAAGGTGTACAAAGTAAACAAACCAATTATTGTTATTCAGAGGAATTGATTAAATCACTTATTGCAATACAAATACAAGTGGTATACATTTCAACATCTTCAACAACACAATTCTCAAGTTTCCACAATGAACACTGAACAAACTAAATAATGTTATTCAGATTATTTTATTAAACACTTTTTGCAATACAAATACATTTTAATACAATATTTGTATCAGGTTAATATATTTATTAAACACTTGGTATATACATAATGGATATTGAACAAAATAATTATTATTCATATGAATTAAACAATGAATTTATTAAAAACTTTTTGAAGCGTCAATACACACTTACCAGTTGCTGCTCCGTCCTCCCGCTACCACCTGCATGACATAACAATGCAGACGGACGCCGGGACTTGGAACCGGCAGCTCACTATTCCTACAACACTATCAATGCATATATATTGGTAACATCATAGAAGTAGTGAACAGGTGGGTTGCGAAGCAGCAGGGGACGACAATTGAAGTGAAAGCTTCAGCAATGGGTAACAGAATACGGACGGGCACTACAGTGTGATACCAACAACACGGAATGTGATGCCAACACACAGTGCGATGGCGGGATGAAGAGAGAGAATAGCCAAATGTACGTCGAAATGACTGTTAGATATATTATAGTATGGTTGGAAACCACACATGACAAATCATATAAAGTCGAATGCTATAATCTAGCATACAGAAAGGGGGAAAACGCACATATACTTGACAACCAGTTGCCGACAATGACTCTAGCAATATCTACACACATATGTGTGACATGAAGTTAGGTACAGTGAGTGTGTGATTGAAACACACGCGCAAGAGAGATAGATACATACATGACAGTAGCGTGAGCTATAGAATAATACTTGCAAATGCACAAGTTGAAATTGTGCACTCGTACATAATATTAGCATTATATATGTGTGTGTATATATATATATATAACTAGCTGACCCGGCAAACGTTGTTTTGCTGTGTCACTGGGAGACACCTGGTGGGAATAAATTGTAACCTAGATCGATAAATGATCGATGATAATTGATCAGTTATCGACCTAGGGTAAAATTTATTAAATTACTAATATCGCTATAAAAAAATAAGGGTTGGTGGTAGAAGGGTGAAAATTTAGGAGGGTATGTATTTTTTGATGCCACATCATAAAAAAATAAAAAATAAAAATTTTGTTCAAACAATAAAAAAAAATTGTTTGGGGGTGGCCACCCTTATTACTTAGGGGTGTAAAAAAATAGATATAAATCTATTCTCAGACCTACCGAGTATACATAAAAAATTTCATAAAAATCGGTCCAGCCGTTTCGGAGGAGTTCAGTGACTAACACTGTGACGGGAGAATTTTATATATTAGATATGGGGGGAAAGGAATGCATGAGTGGTATCCCTGGCAATACTACTACTTGCATGTGCTCCAATATACCTCAGAGAAAAAAAAACATGTACAGGATGTGATGGTAACATGCATGCGGTCCAGCATGTTACCACCCAGTATACCTGGCAAGGAGAATATTGTAACTCTAGCATGAGCTACAGTACACCTGGCAAGCCATCCGGTCTTGCAAGTGCTCCAGTATACTGCAGGAAATAAAAAACTGATAATTAACCTGAAAATGTTAGGAACTTGCCTCTTGAACGAGCTACAGTAGACTATCAGTCAGCATACCTGACAAATCTGCAACACACTTGCATGCGCTACATTATGCCTAATGAGATATATTGTTACCAAAACCCTCAGCAATGTACATGACAAGCGGAATACGACGACGCTTGTATGTGCTCCCGTAAACGCTGGGAGAAAAAGCACTCTCTCTGGTGGTATACATAACTATATAGACCTGACCCAGAACTGTTTTTCTTATTAGGCCTGATAACCACAGGGGGTGGTGTGTATGCCATCACCCAGGACTTGTCCTTTGTCATTCATTCACGAAAGAGCCAGTTTGTTTGATTGCTCCGTCTGAACTTCGTGGTGGTACGACCTAATACCAGCGACCTGCACTCTCATGCAGCGCTAGGCCAAAACGATGTGCCGAGAATCGTCAAACGTTATTGTCTTTTCAACTACGCACCCTTGTATCCCCTTCGCGCGTTTCCTTACTGCATTGAGGCAGCGGTACGCATATAGTTTCACCCTCAACCCGACAAACTCAATCATCTCGTTACCCGCACATTCATCCTTGAAATTCCCAATCACCTTAGAATTGGTAGGCGAGTAACAAAGATGAGTAGTCGGGTAGCCGCTGGTGTCGAAATCTGACATGAGCATCGTGTTTATGGCGAGTTCAGAGTTCACTGTAAAATTCAGGGCAGGCGATCTCCATTACTAGGCTATCAGTATCCATGTAAAGGAGGTTCACACTGCCCCCATACCGCGCTCCCATTACATCGTAGTAAAATCGATACATGAGTGTTTTTGAGAGGTCGAGTACTGCAAACCCAGCGTTTATGGGCTTGTCAAACATAATGCTCTCTTGGCGTAATTTGACCAGGAACAATGTCTCATCGTAAATAGTCCTGCATGTAAAAGCAGGCTTCGCGATGAGCTTCTTCGCCCGAACTTCTCTACACGAGTTCCATACGCTGTCGTTTGCACTTATTCTCCATAAGTTTGCTGTACATTGCGTTATTAGTTAACTTGTAAAAGTCCTTCTCGAAGGTGTTCATGGCCGCCTGATGTTTTGTTGTATTCAAATCTATATAAGGCTTCAGCCACGACTTCTGTAGGAATTGAAGGACCCTGTGAACAACCTTCAGACATAACCCATGACCCAATGCTTGCTTCAAATTAATGTAATGTACGATATAATGAAGCTTGCTCTCCAGGGTTGTCATGAGTTTCGTTTGTTTGGACCCTGGGGGACACTCGTTCACTGGCAAGAATGGAAGATCCATTTGCTCTTCTTGAAGAGCGCGATGGTACTTTACATCTACCTCCAGTATGTAGCCATCATCTCCGTCATCCGGCACGCTCATCACATCGATGTTTGTGCTGGTCCATTCGAAACTGCCGTAAGGCAGTGGCAGGGACATTGCCCACCCATATAAGTTATTGGCATCTACATACTGCAGGTAGGTAGATGACTTGTCGGCATCGTACATATTATTGCCTATTATTGGCAACCACATGCCGCTTAATACATTGAGCCACCCCTCCCTGGATACAGCCTCAATAAACAGGTGGATATCATAGTTGCTAAGGAAGTCTAATTCCACCTGCATCTTGCGCAAAATTGCTTCAAACAAGAACCTGGGAGCACTAACATAGCGCACATAGTTGAGACTGTATGAGCATAGACATAGCCCCCGGAAATTCTCGAAGATGTCGCACAGAATCAGCACGTCCATCTTCAGGTAGAGCTCTGAATAGTCCCGGAGGATGCGGCGCCGAACACATCCCAGATGGTTTGAGCATGCTGGTAGTCCTGGGCACTAACATTCCCCTCCCAGTAAGCCTATTATAGAATGACTCTATAGCAGGTAACCACGGCTCAGCGAGCTAACATAATCGTAGGGGAAGACTATGAAGAAGCGAGATGTTGTGTGGAATTCACTGGATGGCATATTATCAGTGAGTGTTGCCAGGCTGGCAGACATGAACCTGTACATATCGATGAACTGTATAGTGAACTTGTCGCCCAAACTCTTACGGGCCAAGCTGCTTAATAATGAAATTGGCATAATATGTTAAGTTATGGAAGAGTATCTGTAGTCTTTGGGGGTGGCGACGAAGCTTGTTGCAGTTATTACATTACAGCCCTATAAAACTGCCGGTAAAATGATCATGGTCATGAACCTTTTGGTTGTTTTCGATGAACATGCCAGAACAGTGGCAGCAGGTAGTGGCTAGAGCATAGCCAGCCTGTTCCTCATGTGGTGTTAGTGCTCGCATAGGTTCAGACTGAATATATATTTTTTTAACCAGGAGACCTATCCTAACCACATCTTCCATAAAGTGTTTGGATGCACCTTCGCCCGTGTAAACAGTTACAACCGGGGATAGGCTGGTTCGTCTTATAGGCGGGAATAATAGAATTATCAACCTTAATGTATATGCCATTTTAATAGGGTTCGTGTTTTTGGTACCTATAAGTGTAGGACACATTCGGGTTCGGCTGACACATTTGCACAGGCACCAGCATTGCCTTGAAGTCTTCATATACTACAATAGGTACCTTATTGCCGTTCTGGTAATTTTTGAACTTGATCACAGGCAGCCTTTCGTACCTGTCTGGCTGTGGCATGTATGCACGAACAGCCATATGGTCATTGCAATACCTCGTAGGCTCAGCCAGAGTTTCGGCACCCATCAGCCCTGTCACACATGGAATATCTGCATATACTTTGAAGCATCATTTACAGATATTAACAGCATATTCGTGTGTTGTCACCTAGGAGCGTACCAGTCACGAAAAATTCGACATGTAACAATAATGCGAGTTCTGGTCCTCTGCAGTGGTGAGAAGCAACAAATAAAAGTGCTGGGCCAGTTCCACATCTGTCACCCGTATCTGCACTATTTTCGTATTCTCATCGAGTGCGCATATGTTGACGCTGATCCCCGGATTAGCTATCTCAAAAGATGGTATTTGCCGTTAAGAGGTGGGAAAATCTACGGTCGAAAAATCGAAGCACGTCTCCAGCCTGGTGTAGTGCTGGTTGACATGCTCCAGATGTGCCCCCTCTACAAAACGCAGTATAGCCCATTAAAAACACTGCAGGCCAGCATTGTGCGGGTTGATGATTGCCTGTTTATCCGCTAAACCTGCAGGCAACGGAATATACGAGGAGACTCTAAGAGGGTCGAGCTTGTTTACGAGTAACCGAACTCGTTTCACAGCAGTGAGAGTAGAGCCGCTACCCATCCCCATATAGTCAGTCTCCTCCATGCAGATCTTGGCAATGGCAGGTACGTTAAAAAGAGGCATGTTTTCCATCTTAAAGGCCAGACGATCCTCCTCATTCTCATGCGGTTCCGGTTTGCCATATATGCACTCGAGAAATATATTTCATTTGACCGCCCCCTGTGTCTCGATTTCCTGCTCTAGTTGGCCAATTATATTAGGTTTCATTACCTCGAGGTAGTCACAATTGTCTTCGGCCACCCTCGAGGTATTCTCGGAGACGTAAGTTTTCATTACGCCTCTGAATGCGCTTGCAACCTCAACGAACCCATAAGAGTTGCTCTCAAGAGCAAGGATGTGATGGGCGGCTGCAGGCTTGTCACTCTCGCTTGCTTCGCAGGCTGGGAGGTTGAAATGGCAGCACCAGTACACTTTGTGCTGTGCGCATGAAGCCTATCGGTCCTGGTAAACTGTCTGCTGCAGTTCCCACATGCCCTTGATGGTGCAGCAGGGTTCGCCCAACAAATAGTTCATGGTGTCGGGCATCACAAGAGTGCGCGAAGCCGTCATTACAGAATGTACAGTTGGGCGAAGCAGCCTGCCTGATCAGTCCTGTACATGTTACACTATGTTCAGCAAGCATGTCTGTGAGGTTGAAGGGGCGACCGCACCTATCACAAAGATGTTGGGCAGGCTGCTGGAATGGATTTAGAGAGCAATTGCGCTAGTGACGCAATCCATTCCGACAGTCCGTAAATACCTGGTCGCAAAAACCACACTGTAGTGCGGGCCTGCATATAATGGGAACGGTAGGGGGTTAATCAATGCAGCTGAGGATGGAGACAATGCAGGTGAACTATGCTGTGACGAATCCATTGTAGTAGTAGTATATGTATATATAAATGTATACAAATATATATCAATTACAGTATGTGGCAGGCAGCCCAGACCAGGAGATAACCTACGAGAAACAAAAAAAGGTTATAGGATAGTTCGCAAATATGTGTGTGTAAATGTAAAGTCATAAAATAATATAACAACACTATAGATAATCGAAAAGTGTGTTCACCAGGGCTCGAACCCAGGAGTGGTGTTATATTGAAATAGAATGATATGGGTTCCCAGGAGAGACATGCTTCATGCTTTGTATGGTAACAGTGGAGAGTATCCGAATGTCAATGTGAAATGGACTAACTGTAAGGACCAGCGAGAGACTGTATATTGTGAGCAACTGAATGTATACAGAACTATACAACACACAGCAACACGTTAAAACACTACAAGTTGTAAATACCTATACACAGGCCTGTCGCCGACACATACAGAGAAGCATTAGGTGAAATAAACAATTAACGACTGCTGGGAAGCGGCGTGTGTGCATGTGAACACACGTACCATTATGTAATGTATTAAAAGTTAGAGTCGAGGACGAACTACGCTATGTTTCTTTAATACTGAGCGTTTCCACATACAAACCCGCATACCTATAATACTCACCAACAGACGGAACACACTTACCTCTAAAGAGGAGAGATGTTGTATAGAGCATCAGGTGCTGATATCAACTGATACTGACACCGGGCATGTATAGCTAACACACAGAGCATGGTAGGTATTATTATAGCAGAAACCATGAGGACCCTGGACATGTAGCAAGAAACGAAGAGCTCAACGGCCCATACACGATTGAATGTTTAGGAATATAAAGATAGGTATATATACTCCTTCCCAAAGGAGCATAATCTGGAGAGGGTATTAGGATGGTAACAATAACAAGTGTTATCTAACAGTGACCCGAACGGCTGTAGGAAAGACTGTCCCAGGCTAAAATTCAAAACATCTCTCTTTCCCAGCCACAGTTACTATTCAAATATATAGAATTTTACCTGATGTATCTGAACATTTAAAGCTTACTTGTGATTTACACTTACTCCTTCATAGTTATATGTTAAAACTGTAATGTAATTAAATATGAAATACCATATTGAATTTTACATACTGTATCTAATTTACACATGAACAACTAAAGCGTACTTGTGATTTACATACTATCATAGGTATATGTTAAAACTATAACATAATTAAGGTAACATATTTTCTTTAATATTCAGGTAATGGTACCCTCCAAAGGAGTGCGTAATGTATTTAGATTAAAGTACTATACTGGTACACTAGTTAGTATTTTACGTTTACCATCTCACAAGTTTCTGTCCTTTTACTAATGATTGAGTTGGGTGTACTGTTTTTTTTCGTGTTTTTAATATATTAGCATGTTGTGTTTGGGATATGTATGTGTGCTTGCCACCCAACAGAAATAAGAACACAGAGAGTTTCACAACACATATATATTAACGTGTATATTATACATTTGTTTTTGATTAACAACAACATACAGTGTTATACTCTCTCATAAGGTATTTATTTCTACAATTTACACACATTATTAGTCCAAGAAAATATTTATATACAGATTTTTTTTTTTTTGGTTTCACATCAAGATATTCTTATACTAAAATGACCATAAGTAAATATAACATTTTTTAAATTAATACAAAAATATAAAATGTATTCAACATAGGCTAAAAAAACCAAAAATATATATTTGATACAATCACACATACAATTTAAAAATGTTGTTATATAGGTAACTGTTAATTTACATACGTCCTGAGGCGATGAATTGCCACAATTCAGACAGGTGGTGGCTGACATCTTCTTACGTGATGTTCTGCGATGAGGAACAGCTTTTACCACCACGGACTTGACTGCTGGCGTAGATTTGACAGCAAACTTCTTACGTTTGACAGCCGGCAGCTGGACGTCCTCCTTAGTAATGTCAATTACAGCAGCATAGTTGGCAGGAACTGTAGGTTCAGCTAGCACGAAAGGGTCTTGGGGAGGGTGAACTCTTATTGCATCGTGCAATAAAGGGTGAGTTATAACCTCGTCCGAACCACATGGCAGGGGAGCGTCTGTTCGCATATAGTTAATTACACACCTCCCCAGAATATTACATTCGACCATCTGCTGACAGAGTTCGTACAATGTTGGATTGTGGGCAAGCAGCCAATGTGCTATACCGTCACACTGTTTGCTGTATGTTCTTGGCTCTTTAGCGGTCTCGCCATCATAGACATAGGTTATGCTGTTGTTACCAGGCGTTACACTGCTGTTGGCCGTCTGGGCGAAATGGTACGTTCATCTTCAGCTCACTGGTGTCGATTGGTAGGAAAACATGGCGTTTATATAGCATCTACACTGCATCGACATTACTTCAGAGCTTGTTGAACAATAACAGCCGAATACATGCATAAATGTTGTACATTACCTGACAACATTTACACTTTTTGTGACATGTCATTTCGCCCTCGGCCATCGTGTTGCTGTCTGCTTCAACGTCCATGTTGTTGTAACTGTTTATTATCCGTCGCTTATATACAGTTTCAATTGAAGACACAACATACCTTAGCAGCACAGAATAGAATGTATGTGCTGCCACATTTTTGCAGTGTGCTCTTATGTCTGTGGCCTGTACATTCTTTGGTCCAGCGGTAGGTTGATCCAGTATCAACTTCTCGCAAGGTAAAGTGCACCTTCTTGTTCTCAGTGCTCAGTTCTGTAATGTCTTCACATTCAGTACGTACTGCAAGAATACGGCCATTTTCAGGTAGCTCACTCTTGTGTCGGAGATTGTAGACAGCACACTGGTCGGACTTGTAGTAGGGTAGAATTTCATATTAAAAGTTATTACAAGTGTCCTGATAACCCCAAAAATTATTTTCAGAGTCACATATTTATACTTGCTCGTGTTCAATCTTTGGTTTAAAAAGACTGTTCTATATCCGGTAAAGTATTTATCGTACATGTTCACACTTTTCGGCAGAAATGCCACACAGTCACGTATGTTAAATGCATTACACATGTCGATAGTTCTCTTCTCAACGAAACACTGATGACTACTGCAGCTCTACTTGTCGCTCTTCTTATATTGTAGCCAGGTACGCCTCACATGTTAATGGTGAACACATTGTATTCCACGTAATTTTATCTGTGTTCATGCAGATGGTATGATGGTCGCCTGTATAGCATTCGGTTCAGCGGGTAATTACACTGTTAGCATCGTAAAGTTCATATGTAATTGCACGAGTAAACCAAACCTGTCGTATATACTCTTCGCCTGCTTGTGCTAACATAGTACTGAGTGAGCAAGGCAGCTCCATTTCGGGTCTTAGGTGATACATAGCACATTATATTACATTACACGGCACCGAAACAACCTTCGATATAGTCTAACAGGTGCCATGTCTTTATCAACAGCACATTGAGGCAAGAGCACACAAGGTTACGTCTACATGCATCACATAAATGTTCTAGATGTTTTTATATTTCTCTCTCAACCTTCTAAACGACGGACACTTACACTAGGTTTGTAGATCACAGAGTTTTATTTTAGTGGCGCAATAATTGCTTAAATGACACTTCTGCTCCGGCCCGGCTACAAAGACTGTACCATTCTCGTTTAACGCAGACACAAGTAGATTGTGTGCTTTCTCGTATTCCAAATCTCCCTCACTCCAATTAAGACCGTGATAGAATATTTCCAGCCAGATATTAGTTACTTTGCTTTTCATGTCCAGCTCATGCCATGGACACAACTCTGTCATGCACATTATATGTGACCAGTCTGCCGTCAAGTATTAAGACGTAGGTCTGGGTGAAGGCCGGGAAATTCTCTGCTGCAGTTATTTCAATCCTGAAGTCTACAACCCCGAATTTTAAGCGATCGCCTTGTTTGCTAATGTCAAACACTAGTAGGGGTGCTGTGTCCATGAACTTGTTCGGTTCTAGAGTGGCGGCTTGTGTTTGACCGTAGTACAAGCATTGAAAGTCCACGTACATTTGGACGGTACCATATATGCACCATTTGCGAAATCGATATTTAAATCTCCATATGGGTAGGCCTCGGAGTTTAAGAAAATTTTAATGTTCTTAATATTTACGTGATCGAATTTCGAACAATCCTTATAGAGCGCGTTCCGTTTACCTGTTTGAAATGCAACAATTAATATCTAGGTTTCTCACTTGTGAAACTGGTCTTCATGTTCCAATTTACACTTGCAGAGCTCGGCACGCTAGGATAAGTTTATAAATTCCAAGTACAAAACGCGATATCTACGTTCCTTCCTTTTTCTGCATATTTAAAAAATTTTACATGTTCCGACATGTTTACTTGTATGTGTGGTAGTAACCAGTCAATAGAAAGTATTGAGAGTGTAGCTGCTTCTGGGACCACCCGAGCATCCTGGAGTGCATTCGTTTGAGTGTTGGGTATTTGTATAACTATCTCCTGCTTGGAATTAATAATGTATGTAGTCTTCCGCGAACCCTAACAGCATAGCTAGGGGAATACACACTTCAAATTTACCATTGGCATATACAGGAACCTTAAAGTCTTCTTCGATTCCCCAGCCAGCCATTTTGACAGCTGGCAGTTGGTTATGCGTTAATGAAATGTTATTCTTTATGATTGCCGTGATTCCAACATCACAAGTTGCATCGACTTCGCACCCATCCAATTCATAGGAGATTCTATTAATCATGTGAAATATACAATTTCTAAGGATTTTAGTCATTGCTGGAAGAGCGTTACCAGCCCTTGTCAGTGTACCTCGGAAGTGCAAACATGAATTACATAGTGCTGTGTAAATATTTTGGTTTTGCACGTGAATCCGTACTTCGGACAAGGCTACGCATGGGCCTGGAAGATATGGCGAGTAAGTGTCGATTTCCGCCTTTGTTATTGCGTTTTCGTATCTTATCGGCTCTCCTACATTTAAGATTTCCATGTCCATACTTACTCTTAATCGTTAATTCTAATCTTGCAAGGAAATGAGCATTTTTAGATGTTAGCGAACTGCGTGCCTGCCTGTACTGACTTTAGGTGTGATGTGATAAGTTCCTTTTATGGCTTTCGCATGCTTAATTTTCAGTCCCATCTTTCCGCAAATGCAAACGCACTGTTATTTCCTCACCTCGAAAATTAATCAAACGACTTTCTTGGTCTACTATGGAAACAATTACTTCCTGTACATTCTCTGTCGTGACCGGCGCATATATGGGCGTTGTTGGGACACTCACTAGTTTAAATCCTGGTGGGACGTTTGCAGAGAATTCATGTAATGTCTGGCTTGGTTTACCGTTGAGAAACGAACCACTAACTAAAATACAATTTATTCTTATAATGTTCACGGGGAAGATATTTACAGGTACAGTATATTCGTGGGTTTTATTTGCCTTTCAAAACCCAGCATGGTTGCGAGAGTATCGGTTTGTGTAAAGCCTACTTGTGCTGTACAACACATTTTGCTGTGCAGAATTTCCTCGTAACACTAAGGTAATGTCAGGTCCCAGCTCTTGTTTCAGATACTCGCCGATATCTTCAATCTCGTACGACCTGGTGGGAATGCCTACCTCTCGTATCTTACCGTCGCGTCGCCCTTTACATATCGGAACATGCAATTACGTTCATCGATGTTTGGTACTGAAAATTTGGTGTTGAAAATCTATCACGGCTACAGACCACACTCCTGTCAGGCTAAGCGGTGGAAAATGCACGGACCATAATTTCGAGGTATTACCTGTCACTATCAGAGTAAGCAACATGACTGATACCTTAGCAATATTGTATTGATGTTCAGTAACCAGGAAGTGGAAGCATAAGTGACCACAGTTTCAGTCCCGTGGACGCTGTTCTGTCTCGTGGTTGTAATAAATTCTAACACCTTTAAAATATGTTTTTCAATTCGAGCGAGGCCCTTAAGTTACCATAGATATCGTAATATTGCACTGTGTTTTCATTCTTTTTATATGCGGTCCTGTGAGTCTCATGTCCGGAACTCGTATCTAAATTAACTATCCCGCATTGTACCTGTCTCGAGCGCTGGGGCAATTTGTCATGCATGAAAACACCCCAAAAATTATGTATTTTTCATTTTCGTGAAAATTTACACAAATCTATGTTTGTTAATGGGCAGGCAGGTAGTTCATTTAAAACTTCCTCTTTCGTCACAGACGTTCCGAACCTCCACCATGGTATGGACGCAAGTATAGCTCTTTTCCAGTTTTTTTAGCTGGCAATATTTTCCACTTTTTTATTATGGTGTAATTATTCCGCTAAGCATTTATTCTCACCTTTAGCACTATTCATGGCTCGCGCAATACAGCTAGCTCCTCCAATTAGACTACCCATCACCCCTAGAGCTGGTAATATGAACGGGAGTATCCCTCCGCGCTTAGTCTTCCTGCGAGTATGTTTCTTTCTTACAAACTTTATTCCCATCCATCTTTTAACTTTAGGTTTCATTATTTTGGAAACGCCCTAAGCGGCAAGGCGTTTCCCGATCTTACAATTGGCAGAACCGGCTATTGCTTTGGCAGTATTCGCAAGAATAGCGTCTGCAATGTGTCGGTCTTTCAAATTATTACTCGTGGCACGTGCAATGTCGTGTTCCAAGCATGCAGTGTCTAGAGTATTTACAGACATGTCTCCTCTCTGTAGTCTTCACGCCAGACGCGTGCCAGGCCCGCAAAATTTGTATCCTGGTATATGAGCTACAAATGGAATGTTATTTATTAAAGTATTCACCAGACCGTCTCCTTTCTTGGCAGTCTTATCCCTGCGAGGCATAACGTGAAACTGACTGTTAAATTGGATGGTATAAGTGTTTTATAAGGTTCGTGAATGGATTCAAACGTGGGCCGGCTGGTGTGTGTGACTTCTTTCAGCAAGGCGCTGCGGTCTCGGGTGGCTGTTAAAAATATCTCCCCCTCCTTCCACCTCGCTTCACTACCTGGTGTTTTTCCTCCCTGCCAGAGCGATGGCAGCCATCGCTNCACATCTCCTCTACCCTATGCGTGACGAGCAGACCAATTGGCGCTGTGTAGGCGTCGGTGCATGACCTTCCCCACCCCACACCTCACCAAACGAGCAGGCCACTTCCCCATCCCACACCTCCTGCAACCGAACGAGCGTGTGTTTTACCCATCTGACACAACCACTTTTTTATATCTAGAAACAAAATTAATTTTTACCAAAATCTTATTTGAGAATCCAACTACTGTAACGTTTATGAAATTCTAGCCATTTGACATATGCTCTGTTGCCTCTAGTATGTAAAATTTTCTCGACCAAATAAGTATCAGGATATTTGGTTACTAGTATTTCTTGCTCGTAAAATGACCCTTTCACCTGCTCCCCATTCAAATCTTCAAGCTCATAGGTTCGTGGTTTGTAATGCCAGATCTTTACAACGCAAAATAATTCTACAGACCAATTCGGTAAGTATCCCTTAGAGAACAGATTTTTAATGCGTGAAATACGTACATAATCGCCCACCTTTGCTTTCTGTTTCCTAGAATCAGGAAACTTTGTATGTTTAAACACGGTTGACAGCAGTGAATCATCTTTAACGTCTACTGGATGCATACGAATTTTCTTTTGTATTATATTATTGTAATTGCTAATCAAACGAGGAAACACATCCAGCCAAGCATAACTTCCTTGCATCGAAAATTCTCGCCACATATGTTTTTTCAGAGTTTTGTTAAAACGTTCAACTATAGAAGCTTTTTTCTCACTAAATTTAATGTAATGGTTAATGTTATTCTGTTGCATTAGTGAACGGAAAGGTTTATTTTAGAATTCCTTGCCTAAGTCTGTTTGAATATTTCTCGGTGATCCCTTGTCGTTTAAAACCGTTTTCATAGCCCTGGCAACATCAATTTCCATCTTACATCTTACGGGGACACCCAACGCAAATTTACTATAACAACTATTAACAGGTATCTACTGCCTTTAATCACAGAAGCATAAGGAATCATTTCCACCAGGTCAGCCTGATATAGGTCGCAGTACACACCTTCTAATGTAATTCCTTCGTGCTGGTCGGTGCAGCACAGCTGCAATCGCTGCACGAGACATTTTTTTAGTACACCTTCACGTAATTATTCCACGATATTCACGATTCATTGGTGTGTGAATTATTTCCTGCTTGTTTGGATGCGATGAGTAGACATAGGTGTGCGACTAACTCGTTTATGTCGTCCCTGTAAACGTACTCGAGCTGACTGTTATCATCAAGTTTTGAACTCAGTCCCGAACCGCTAGATATTCCAACATCCGGAAACAGCTCTGACACAATGTCACATTTCGGTTGTGATTCATCCTTATATGTGTTGCTAGTCGATGCATTATCGGTTAAATGCGCGCTAGTGATAGCAAGCAATTTTTTTATATTGATTAAGAGCTTCTCGAGAGAATTCGCCTGGTCTTCGTTTAAATAGTAGTTCGTAAAGGCCTGTAGAAGCATGTATTATTTCGTTGCCAATCTGTACATAATCTTCGGGTAGAAAAAAATTGGTTTGTTGCCCAGATACAATTTTTTATTCCTCCTGTAAACGCTATATATTCCGTCATTAAAATGTGTTGTATAAGAAGTGAGATAATTATGGACAGTGGTCGAGTGATAACTATCCTTTTTCCTTTTTAATTCGACCAAAGAAACTTCGTCTGGAATTGGCTTTGATGCATCGTCCGGCTCAGTCTTCACAACAGGGGGAATAGAGTGTTTATTTTGTGCATCCAGTCGGGATGTGATTGGCTGAAAAGCTTGTTCCAGTACGACATCACATTCCACATGCACCCTCTTGGCCTGTAGATACTTGCCACACACCCTTGTAATAGTGCGGCGTAAAACTTCCATGGCTGCAGACATTATACTAATGGCCCTAAGTGAGATATATGTACTTTATAAATTAGACAATGGCTCTACACACAATCAGATTGACTATTTTATCCTCCAACATGTTGAGTTCTTTGAGAACGGCAGTACATATGTGCTCATAATGCTGCCATTTTTCATCGTCCATGCGCAAATCATTTAAATAACGAATAATACGGTGTCGTATAAGTTCCTCAATATCTGAAAGGCTACTACTCAATCTTTGGTTACTGCTATCCACTTCTTCGAGCATATTTATAGTAAGTTTATTAGTCACGCCCATGCATATTGTGCTGAGTCGGGTATCCAGGCTACCTATGCTCTCCAACTGCACATGTAGTGTATTTAGCACACCTACACTTTTGCCAGACATATTAAGTAGCTCGTCTAGTTTACTGGTGAGGCTTGCAAACCCCTTACCAACGGTCTGTTCGACTACTGTGAGCTTGGCGTCCACACTGCTAAGCTTGCCTGCAGTCTCATTCGCTACATGCAAATTATCTCTCAATTTTGCCGCGAGGGTCGTAAGCTACCTATAATCCACATGCTCGCCTAACTCTTCAAGCTGTGCTTCCACGGCAGGTAGCTTGCTTCCCATCATGTTTCGCATGTTATTAGTTAAAATATGAAAATGTTTTGTCAATGTAACGGACAACGCACTGACAAGATATAGGTTCGATTCTAACTTCTTACTTATTACATCCAGTGTGATGCTGCCTGTGGCTTTGTCATTAAGGTGCCTGTCTAGTTTAGCTGCAAGACCGCTAACTTGCGCACCTACATAGTTAATTTTCTTCTTTATAGCTAAAACTGTAGCGCCTATCGCGCCGAGTTTCTGTAAATCATCGGATGATTTGCGCAGCTGGGCATCCATCTTGGTAGACAGTATGTTCATATTTGCGAACAGATGGCCCTCCATAGCAGCGAGGTTCGATTCCAGCTTCTTATCTATGTTACTCTCGGGCTTTGTTTTAAGGTACTCGCAAAGTATGGCAGTGAGAGCTGCTAGAACTCTAGAACCGATCTGCTATCCTACATCGTCGATTTTATTCTCCATGACCGAAATCCTACTGCCTATCGCATTCAATTTCAGTATGTCTCCAGATAATTTGTGTAGCTGGACCTCCATTTTGGCGGAAAGTACATTCGTGATGCCGGACAGCCTACCATCCACTGCTTCGAGTGTGTCCCCGCCATTAAAGATGGTCAGTTGGGATACATTTTCATTTAATGTGGCAAGCCACAAATCCATGTTTGTGGTGAGTATATTAGTATCGAAAAGACGGCTTTCCTAAGTAGCGAGTTTCCCACCCAACACAGATAGTTTCTTAACATCTTCGGACAATGGGAGTAATTCACTTGAAACTACTATATTAATTCTGCTGGCTATACACTCTCCCATACCACTCAGCGATGTCTCTAAAGCAGTGATTCGTATCATACCTGCCAATAATGTGCGCAAATGTGTCTCGATACTAGTTTGAAGTGTTGTCACTGACTGCAATGCTTCCAATGTAACGCTTCGTACAAATGATACATTTGCAGCATCACCATCATGTTTATGGATGCCTAAATTCTATGCTCGTTTTCCTCCGAAACTGCACTTTCCATCGTTGGTAGATATGATACAGCTTTCCGGCCCCCGCTTCAGACTGCTATGGCTGAATTTGGATACTGAGTAGCTCATTATTCACTGACAATCAATAATGAACTGTTCAAAACCTGTATGGTGCCGCCCCTTATCAAGTGTAAATTTTTTTGCTATCATTAGGAACCTGTGAGGTTAGTGCCAGCAATGGGAACACATTTCTTTAAATCTGTCAAATGTCATATCAGTATTTACATGATAAGAGTAAACATTGTGTAAATTCAGGTCGTCCATACAAAATAGGACTAGGAAATTAGTGTTGTCAAATAGAAGATGTTTCGGCATTCGTGAATATGTTTGACATAGGTAAATAGAATCCACTGCTACATGGCATCCCATGCTAAAATATTTCTGCATTGTTGTCTGTTTTTCGCATACTGTGTCGTCGAAAATAAACACAGAGTTCGGTAAAGCTTCGCTTGGCTGTACGACTGCATCATTATCGCTAAAGGGAAAATATCCAAGTCTGGCAACAGCTTATAATATTTGTGATAGTCGCAAGTACTTTGGCTGTTGAGGTGATTTTGTGTATAGGTAAATGTTCTCGAATATAAGTCCATTTGGTTCCTCTAGGAGGCTGACAAGTATGTATGTCTTACCGCAATTGCTCGGTCCAGCTATAACAGCTCATACTGTCCCCGGTAATAACTATCCATGCCATGATTTAAAGCTGTTGGTTTCATCTCCATCAACATCACTGATCTGCACAGGAAACATGGTTCGCTGTGGTACGATCTCCACTGCACTGACATGCAAATCAGTTAATCAGCATTATTTATGCAAGTTTTTTTGAGCTCTGTTATGAAAAATTCTCAAATACTTAGTTAAAAAAAAAAAAGTGGAACTATAGAGAGACTGGGATGCGACCTGCCTCTTTGGAAGTGAGCGCTCATGTTGTGTCAGAACATAATAATTTTTAACGGCATCCCGATAACTTAATGACTGCATGTCTGGGGATATTTTTTAACAGCATCCTGATAACTTAAATGACTGTTGATTTGGAGACACCTTGTTAACCTATCTGTTGGCTAAGAGTCACTCTTGTTTACCTGCTTGCTGAGGCCACATGTGTTTAGTATACCGGGTTTTTTTAAACACATGTCTTTACTTCCTATGGTGGAAGAAACTTAAATGTATTATATCAAATGTATTGATACTTCCAATTCATTTTACATATGAATACTACATATATATATATAACTTGAGAAATGTATGTATTACATCTGTTGTATTTATTCTTTCAATTCATTTTACATATGAAGAANTATATATATATATATATAATGCACACCTGAGATGTTATTGGTACTGCAAAGAGTGATTACTAAATTCATATGAATTATTAAATAAAACCTGACACATATTATGTGCTATTAAAGAATCTGTACTTCTTTTACTGTGCTGGCAACTGCGTGTCTATAGCCATACTTGTAAAGGAAACAATTTATACACCTGTGCATATGTTACACAAGTGAAGAGTGTTTAATAAATTCATTTGAATAATAATTACTTTGTTTAATATCCACTATATTAATTAGTACTATTAAAGAATCAATTATTTTACGCTGTAAGAAACCGTGTGTCTAGCCGCTGTTCCACCACGACATCAATGGCAAGGGGGATTCGTCAACACTGAAATGTGTCATAAATAATAATAATGATACTGTACTTAGTGTTTGATAAATTCATATGAATTATATTTAGTTTGGCCCAAAATACTGACATGTGTATTAAATATAATGATAATGCAAACAGTTATTAATAAATTCATACATGCTTCAATATTCATTATTTACATCTGAGAACAAAATATGCATCTTAAAGTGGAATATACTGCAAAAATATTTAATAAATTCATATGAATAATTATATAAACCTGCTAAATTATATTTACTTTGAGAGATACTGAAATGTGTGTATTAAATCACAGTATTGATGCTCCAAACAGTAATTAATACATTTGTATGAATAATAATTATATAAAGCTGAGAAATAACACTGCCTCAGGCGATTTAATGGCTTAGGGGGTTCGTCGCAGGGAGCCGTTGCCTGCAGCTATGTAGTAAAAAACAAATATGGCCACCTCAGAATGTTAGAAATTTTTTTTTTTAAGTTTTGAAATATTAAATATTTTTTTTTTTACTTTTAAAACGTTAAATAAATGTTTTCAAATTTTAAAAAATAGTTTTAAAAAATTGTTTGTAAAGATAAATTTTTGTAAAATTAAATTTTGGAAAATTTTGACAAATTTTGCCAAAATGGCTGTTGTCCTCATTTTGAAAACTAAATNAAATGGCTGTTGTCCTCATTTTGAAAACTAAATGGCGGTGAACTTGCTGCAAATATGGCCACGGTAGAGATGGAATGCAAGAGCATGATGTTTACGTTTTATTACCAAGGTTTGAGGGGTCCGTGTCACGACGGTGTCTTTAAACCGCCATTTTCTAACTACTACCACGCCATTCATCCTTCAATTTGCGTCATTCGCAACATCATCCGAGGCGGGCTGCACCGTGATGAGGTGTGAGATGAAGCCTGGCA
The DNA here is from genome assembly GCA_002778355.1 of Clitarchus hookeri. Lineage (NCBI taxonomy): Eukaryota > Metazoa > Arthropoda > Insecta > Phasmatodea > Phasmatidae > Clitarchus > Clitarchus hookeri. Next base: position 136,121 of record NQII01004026.1, read on the forward strand.
AGTGGCACCTTTGATCGTAGCCCAGCATCCAGCAAACGGTTGGTGATAGTCCAAGCTGACACCCTGGGTGCAATAGTGGCCCTAATCTGTGCGGCGGTCGCAGTGCGATCAGCAATGGCTGCTCGTCTGATGTGGTGGTCCTGGCGGGAATCTGTATGCCACTGCCGTCCGGATCCCGGTTGACGAGCATGTACACTGTCGTTGGACCACAGGAACCACCAACGATGCACAGCAGACACTTCACATTCTACAAGTTCGACAATTCTTCGGATGGATCATCCACAATATGATCTCGTTCAAAGTCAATTAATTGCACGAAGTGTGGTCGTCTATGCCGTCGCGACATGTCTACAATGCTTACTACACACAGGTCGATACTTGAAACAACATACTATTCTTTCACCGAGTCAACTATAGTTGTATTGGGCTCAGCAGTTTTATGCCTCGTACGCGGTTGCAACTCTGCTCAAAGCAGAGCACTCTTAGTAGTATGGTTTGGTATGTTCGAACACAGCATCATGGCAGGGATCCCGGGAGCCAGAAGCTTGGTAAGGAAATGACAAACTTCATGTGTTTGCATTCCGCTTCGGGGCGGCCATCTTGGCAGCCAGTGTCATTTGGAGGCGGCCATTTTGGCAGCCAATGCCAAAACGGGCCAAAATTTCCAAAAAATTGCAAAAATTTATTTTCAAAAAAATATTTTTTCACAAAATTAATTTTCAAAAATTAATTTTTCAAAATCGTCGTTTTGAAAAGTTTGATTTAATATTTCAAAATATGGATTAAATATTTCAAAATATTGATTTAACTTTTCAAAAGTTCAAATTTTTCAAAAGTTCAAAAAAAATATTTTTTCTCGCGCATTCCCTGGTGGCCATGTTAGTTCATGGAGGCTCCCTAAGCTGGCGCCAAGGGGTCAGCCATGTTGGTTGCGACTCCCGAAGACGACACACCTAATGGTTCTGCTCAGGCATTCAAAGGAGGGTGTTGCAGTGAAGCAATGGGTAGAGCACAACTTCACGCTCTCGCATTCACGCACCGGTGGCTCCCAACAGAGAGCTTCGGGGCCATCACGCTCACGCATTCCAAAGGAAAGGTGCCATGGTGAAGTAATGGGTAGAGCGCAACTTCACGCTCTTGCATTCCTGCACCTATGGCTGCGGGAGACGCAGCCAGGACATAGCTTCGGGACGTCATGCATTCCAAAGGAAGGGTGCCATGGTGAAGTAATGGGTAGAGCACAACTTCACGAGCTTGCATTCCCAAAAGAGATGATGTAGATGGCAAGTTAAATGTAACACTTTAGCATGACCAATTCAATGGGGCCGCAGTAGCATAGTGGATAGAGTGTATGTTAAAACCTCACGCTCCTGCATTCTCAGGGAGTGCAGCAGCTGCAGCTCCCAAGAGACACGCCAGCTATGCGCTAGAGCTCGGGTCCTACNATTCCTATGACACTACCAATATATATATAAAATATATATTGGCAACATCACAAATATAGTGTACAGGCTGTTTACAGGCCAATGGAAAAGCGAGTTCTTTAGACAATGGGAAAATAATTGTATATATATATATATATATATATATATATATATATATAATTTAGAGAAGAGCACTACAGTGTGATACCAAGACTGTGCGAGGGTGGGACAAAATATAGGAGTCACATGTGTGACAATTAGCAGTATGGTGGATAAAGCCACACACACATACATGACAAAAATAATAATAATATGAACAATTGGAATTGATAAAAGAAGTAGTATGGTGGTGGAAACCACCACACGTTAAAGTAACGTGACAAGACGACTGAAAAAAAAAACAGGAACTGTACAAAACAAAGCGTGAAACAAAACAAGGGTGCCAAGGTGGTGATGAACATCTCGGTAGGACATCTGGGGGGTTGGAACCAAGAGATAGATGGAGTCACAGACGTGACAATATATATCACTAGCAGGAATATCTCGCGTGGAGAAAGTTGTAGTCACACAAGTAACATGAGGTTATCAAGAATGGATGACATACAAAATGTACGCCAAGCTGACAGAGGTTGACAAACGTACACTTACATATGTAAAAAATTAGCATGTTATACAGCATGTTGTGAAAAACATGATTGTTGGTATATCTGGCAAGGCGACAATGGCTTGCATGTGCTCCAGTATACCTCCAAGAAAAAGAAAAACATGTAGAGGACGTGCTGGTAACAGGCCTGGCAAGTAATATGAGCACTTGCTTGCGCTCCAGTGTGTTACCACCCAGTGTACCTGGCAAGGAGAAGACTGCAACCCTTGCAAGGGCTACAGTACACCGAATCAGACAGCGC